>JAASLG010001534.1:0-11887 GCA_013365235.1 Cercospora sesami
GGCTGGGTAGAATTCCTATCCAAAAAAGAAGCAAAACTCGCAGTAGAGAAATTGAATGGGAACATTATTGGAGGGAAAAAGGGCGGGTTCTATCATGATGATATTTGGAATTTGAAGTATTTGAAAGGTTTCAAGTGGGATCATTTGACGGAGCAGATAAGGGCGGAGAATGCGGAGAGGACGGCGAGGATGAGGGAGGAGGTTAGGAGGGTTAGGAAGGAGAATCGGGCGTTTGTGGAGGATGTGGAGAGGGGGAAGATGGTGGAGGGGATGGAGAGGAAGAGGAAATTGAAGGGTGAGAGGGAAGAGGGTGGTGGTGAGGTAGCGGGAGGAGAGGGCAATGGGAAGCAGCAGATGAAGTTCAAGCAGAAGAAGGCGAAGCAAAAAGAGGAGAGGGAGAAGGTTGCGGAGGAGTTTCAGTTGAGTGAAGGGGTGAGGAAGAAGATCTTTTGAGGTAAATACGACAGAAAGTCGTCCAACGGACGTATCAACCTAGCGCACCTAATGAATACTGTGTGGGCAGCACACGGCATGCTGAGCACCACCTCACTCCGCCGCAACATCGCTCCTAGCCAGCCCGTCAGCTTGTACCGAAACGAGGCGTGTTGTTCCAATTCTGAACGCATGTCCTGCAGTGCAATCGAAACCCGCGCTGTCATTTCAGGAGCCTCGCTGGTCGATTTCTGTATCGAGATCACTGTCGCATTACTGAGTTCTTATCGAAGTAGCGCAGGGTACAGCTGGAGTCTCATATCGCTGAAGAGGAATGACACGAGTATCAACATGCAGAAACTTTGTATTTGTCTCGATTCTGTGGGTATCTCAATTTCAAGCTCAGTCAGAAGACCCAAAAGTGTACAGGTTATCCTCTCCAAGTCTCTTCATTTCCTGTATGTAATCCTGAACGCCGGACGCTTGCTGAAAACACCAAAAGAAAACAAGGGAGAGAGTAAGGCCAAGCTACGGCCATCCGACGTATTCATATTCGTACAAAAAGGGACCCAAGTGACCAAAAAGATCACCCGGCAACCTCTCCCTTCGCAGGATAGAACCAGGCACTGATGGCAATAATGAGGTAGGTAATCATGAGCAAAACGCCTTCTAGCCAATGCGATTTCCCGTCGTTGATGAGGTAGTTCACCAGCCAGATCGAAAGAACCAGAACGACAACGAGGAAACCGTCGAAGTCGAGGTTCAGGACTTCGGGACTGCCGACGCCGAACCAGCTGAGAAGGACCATGATGGGTAGGACCAAGAGTGCGATTTGTAGTGAAGAGCCCACTGCGACACCGATGGAGAGATCCATCTTGTCTTTGATGGCGACGGTAACGGCGGTGGCGTGCTCGGCTGCGTTGCCCACGATTGGGAGGAGGATCAATCCAATGAATTCTTGCGAGACGGATTCGGCTACGGAGTTGATGGCCGAGACCATGTATTCAGCGCAGAGGGCGATGAAGACCGTCGAGATGGCGAGGGTGATGATGGCGCCAAGAACGCTCAGCGAGGGTGTTTCCTCTTCTTCCGGCTCCTCGTGCACGAGATAGTCTTGATTGACTCGCCCGCCTGCTGATGCGGCACCAGGTCCAGCACCCATCATCGCAAAGGCTTTATTAGCTTCGCCGGCATCTTTCTTGCCGGATGAACGCTTCGGGGTCTTCTTGGAGGGTTCGTTGTACATGTCCACATGAGTCTTGAGCTGGAAGAGGAGATAGCAACCGTATACGACGAGCAGGAGGACCGATGTGCCCCGCGATGTAGGAGTCACTCCAGAGTCCACATCGGCGAAGATTTGGAATGCAGTAGGGATGATGAGCGATCCAATCGCCAACGCCAAAAGAGAAGCCGCAGTCTGGGCGACCGTGATGTTGAAGTGTTGCTCCGGTCTATTAATACCGCCAAGGAAAAAGGACATTCCGAGAACCAGGAGCAAATTCGATAGCATACTGCCAATGAGCGAAGTTTGCACGATCAGGACTTTGCCTTGCGTCAGAGCGATGATGCTCACGATCAGTTCGACAGCATTGCCAAAGGTGGCATTGAGAAGGCCTCCGAGCACTTCGCCGATGTACATAGCCAGTTCTTCCGTAGCGTACGAGAGCACTGCAGCCAGTGGAATAATGGCGATGAAGTTCATGACAAAGATGATGATGCCATTCTTTTCGATTGATTTGTCCAGAACATATTCCAGAGCGATACCGACCGGGACGAAAACCAAAAGAATGTTGATCCAGGAGCCGAAGACAGCCTTGACTTGGCTCATGAATGGTATTTTTGGATGCTTCTTCTTCTTGGACTTCTCCGTGCTGACACGAGACAGGTCGCCGTCCTGCTCATCGTGTTTCCCTTTCCCAAATGGCATGAATGCTCGCAATTTTCGCTTGCGTGGTTTGCCTTCTGCATCTGGAGGACCGGCAGATTTGGAGATCGAGCTCGGCGGTAATGTGTCTGTCTGTCCCGAGTGCGCTTTTTCCGAATCCCGGCTCTTGTCAAAGGACTCGATGGGTTCTCTGCTGTAGGCTGCGTAGCTGCCTTCTGCCGTCTCAGGACCCGAAGGGAACGTGTTGTGATGGTGTGGGTGCTCGGTCATGCGTTCGTCTACCGTCTTTCCCGTGTCGTCGACAGGTGAAGAGTCTGGCGCACTTCGCACTTGGCGCAAACCATTCTCGACATCGGTTCCGTTCCGCACTCGCGGATTCATTCTCCCGAAGACATTGTAGGTCTTCGTGGTGTCGTTGGGGTCATTATACCAGGCGTGCTTTCGCGCGGTGTGCTTGATCTTGTCTGCACGCCACATGTCTGGTCAGCACTCGCATTCATGTCGCCGCGGCAAAGACTTAATGCAAAAGTAAGCAGAGCGGAGCGGACTTACGCATGGCGAAAGGTGTGGTGGAGCGCTCGAACACAGCCTCGTCGGACGATTAGCTCAAAGGGTGTGTTGTGGTCCAATCCTAGTCGCGGTAATATGAAGTGTGCAGGTAAGCTGCTGCGCCTCTACCACTGAAGGTCGACGAGGCGAGAGAATGGAGTGTCGCAGCGTGGGTTCGTCGCAGAGTAGCCAAGGTGCAACGGACGCGCTCAACGACGACCGTTTCCCAGGAATGGCACTCCTTATGAGCGAGTGGCTGCAGAGTCGGTTGACGATCGTTTGTGGAGTGTGGCGCAAGGGCAATGCAGGAAATTAGACTCGCGGATGCTCATATGGCTGAGCAGGTGGTCCCAGTGGCGCGCGCCGCTGTTCACTCGTCATCGATGAGCTGTTCACCCGGCGGTGGAGGCAGAGGCGTTGTTAGGCGGATAGGATCAGCGGGCAGACATGGTCACGGTTCGCTGTTCGCTGTGCTGTGCTCGTCTACGAGATGCGAGCAAGCTGCTTTTGCACGCCGACCGCCAAAATCAAGCAGTGAGGGCAGTCCACGTCATGCCGCTGCTGGAGGCGCTTGCTATGCGCCATCCGCCTTGATTGTTGAGAAGCTCGGATTGGCGAAGACATGGTGGAGGGTGAAGAGAGGAGCAGAATGCAAACCAACATCACAAGCCGTGTCGTACTGAGCAAGCTACACTGGTAGCATTGGCATATCGACAAGCATTGCCATCGCACACGAATCTGCTGCTTGGTCCTCTTGGCGCAGCGGCGGATTCTCGGACGACTTGGGCCACTTCGCTATAGCGCTCTCCTCAGCTCCCACGATTCGAGGCGCAGCAGGATCGAAATGCCGGCGATTCAGCTCAACAGATGATGCAAGTCTCAGAGGCAAAGCGAGACGAGCGACAGACTCACGACTTGCAACATTTGTGCTCGAAACTTGGCAGACTTCATCATCGCGCAGCGTGGAAAAAGCTTGGTCTTGGTCACCCGAGTCGTGCACAAAAGATCATGCTACATCCGCCGAAGATGGTTGATGCCAACCTCACGGGACTGCGATCACGGCACGCACACGTGGTCGGTCGGCAAGAGCTGTCAAACATGAAGCCTTCCACGGCATTTTCCCAGCCCTCGTCGGAGAAACGCGCCCGCGCTCCGTGAAGCTGCCGACGACGCGTCCTGCATACAAATACATGTATACTTCGATGCTGTTGCCTCACGCGTCAACCTTTCCCTTCTCACGCTTGAACCCATCCACGGTGCTATGCAAAAACACCAACCTCACGTCGTCTCGCCAACTCCACGACTCGGATTCGAAGAACACAGCCAGCTCGAATTGCACGACCTCCTCCGTCATCCGCAGAACTGTCTTCTGACCTCGGGAACGTCAGGACATGGACTTGTGCTTAGTCTACGTGTGCAGTCAGCCTCGAAGCATTGACTTTTCGTGGCCTGCTATGGCCCGGTCTCGAATCTGAAAGTCATCCAGGCACATCGCAGGTCGTGTGCTTACTTGCCCTCAACGTGAGAGAAGATCGGGATATTCAGGTCCAGTCCAGCCACCGAGCGCTCTCACGACATCGCGAGCGGCCAAAACGCGATACGCGGCGACGAGGCCCGATTCACGCACTCGTAGGCTCTCGGCTGCATTTCACCGCCCGACGCGCAGGGATCACCCTGCTGAGGAAAGCCGGCACTTCGTGGATCGACAGCAGCTCAAGCTTGGTTTTGCGTCCAACTCACTGCTGTAGGATTGATCTTTGTGACATCGCGCCAGTCAGACAGCCAGTGGAGACTACAACATGCTACACACCGATAGCAGAAAGCGTGGCCACCTGCCCGCGGCCGCGCTCGAGACGCCGAGGTGCACTAACAGATGGCAGCCCTACGCGGCTGTATGCGAACCCAACCTACTCGTGCTGCCCAACGCTGTGACAGCAAAGTCTTGGTTGCATGCCGGCATCTACACGTATTCGCCAGGAACATCCCATGAGGCGATGCTTTGAGCGTCAAATCGGCTCACAGTGCTGAAACCATGTGCCATGTACTGCATCATGACCAAGTCGATCGAGACAGCGTCCAGATCTCCATTGAACACCGTCTTTCCGTAATCACCGCTCAACGCGTACGACCACAAGAGACCGAGTTCCGATAACAGCCTGTCAGAAATCCCAGACTCACCATAGACCCAGCCAGTGCTCCCTGAGCGATTCATTATGGGAAGGCGCTCCTCATTTGCGCTTCGCGCATTCCTCCTCCTTCCGTGCTGACGGTCAGTGCGTGTAGGCAGCTGGTGCCTTCAAGCCCAACATGAATTACTCGAATATGATAGAGGAGAAAAACCTCAAAGTTAGTCGAAGCAGCACTTCTCGCAAAGAAGCGTCCATACTCACGCAATGACCTTCGCAGAAAGGATTCATTATTGCGACACTAGCCTCTACCATCATCGGCACGTTCACAGCAACCTTGGCACTGCATGATAAAATAAAAGAGCGAACGGCCAAGCAAAAAGCAACAGACGGACAGCAGAATGAAGAGTTGAAGCAGCTCAAGGAACAAATTGAGAAGCTTACAAGCCAAAAAGAGGAGGAAGACCAGAAAGATGAGGAAACGCCGCCTCCTCCACGGTCCAGGTCACGGTCTAGGTCGCGTTCCCGTTCGCGGAGCAGTCGAAGAAGGCGCAGGCGGCGCTACGACTATGAATCGGACGATGGTCCAGAGGACTATGCAATGATCCAGCACGTCGTAGTCGGTGTGATCCAAGATGCCTTGCGCAAAAATCCGAACCTGAGCGAGGCGGATGTGCAGAAGCTCGTGATAGCAGCTGAAGAAGCTGCTCGGGATGGAACGGTAGAGACATTGCAAGGTCATTATCAAAGATTGGTATTACCTGCTCAGAAGCCGCTGGCCCCCGATGAACAGCACAAGAATCTTCCGATCCCGCTGGACTTGCCGAAAGGCCAAAGACCATCGCAAGAACGGCCACTTAGTAACGTGGGACGACTTCCTCAGACACGATCGTACCACCCTGCAAGTGTCGCTGGATCCCGACGGCACAATGGCCACTATGCCAATCTTCCCGACGTGGACTTTGATCACAAACCTGGGCTTGGTCGACACTTGGAGGAGCGCACAGCTGTAGGACCAGTGCCTCCTACGCCAGGTCCTTTACCGAGGGCTCCCTCACAAAGAGCTGATTCTCTCCCGGCGGGCCCTCCGGCCCCAGCGCCCACACAAAAAGCGTCGTCACAAAAAGCGAGAACAGTATATTCAGATCCTTTCGAACAATTCCAAAAGATCCCTCACGAACGGCACGCACAAAAGCAAGGCTCGGTAGGAACAGATCCCTACGCGACCTTGCCAGCTATTCCGATACAACAAATCCCCAAGCGCGATGAAAAAGACAGCAAGTCAACCAAAGCTGAGGCACCCAAGTCACGAGCGCCTTCGCAACCTGCACCAAGCGAACGCAAGCCTGCATCGCACAAGACCGAGGCCAGTAAGCCAAGATCTCTACCTCATCAACCCGACTGGCAGCCGCCACCCAAAGAGAAGTACGATGATCCTTTTGGAGGAGCTAAATCAGTCAAGGCATCAACGCATGCCGCAAAAAGTGTTGCCCCTGCAAAGTCAGAGGCTGTTAAATCCGAGAAAAAGGCCTCGATCAAAGACGAACCCCCGAAGAGCAAGAGCGTTGCGACGGTCATCGATGGCGAACCTGTTCGATCGCAGCATCCCGCCAAGTCTGAGAGACACCCGTCCAGGTATGTTAGCGTGGAGTACACCATTCCGGTATGCTACATTATACTGACATATCACAGATCTGCAGCACCCAAGTCTGAAGCACCAGTCAAGTCTACAGCTGCCAAATCTGTAGCTCAAAAGTCCGAGGCGCCCAAATCTGCAGCCCACAAGTCAGAGGCGCCCAAGTCCGAAGCACCACCCAAGTCGACAAAAGGCGAACCTCCCAAATCGACGAAGACGGAACGTCCAAAATCGCGGACCGGTTTCGTGGCCCCGATGCCAATCCCAGCTCCACCCCTCGGTCCCGCCGCCGTAACGCCTCCCAAACCCCCTCCGACCCTCCGCTCCCACCACGCAAAACCCGCCCCCATCGTCGAAGAGAAGATCAAAGAAGTCCGCGAAATCCGACGCACCTCCCCACCCAAAGCCCTACCCGCTCCCCCAAACAACGACCTCTTCTGCCGCTACGCCACAGACCTCCAAACGACACCGCTTCCCCTCCACCCCAACTTCTCCTCCTCCGGCTCCCACCGCTGTCCCTCCTGCGCCATCAACATCCCAGTCGACACCCGCGACGTCTGGGTTCTAAGCACCGCTTTCTCTGCTTCCCCATCCGGTCGACCGAAAAAACGAGACTATCGAATGGATGCCCGCTTCGTGGCGAAGTGTCATACCGAAGATGGGAAATTTGCTTGTGTGCTTTGTGATCGGTATCGAGAGAGGGATTGTATTTGCAAGAGTGTCGATGCGCTTGTGAAGCATTTGGGGACGGAACATACGCCGGAGGAATTTGAGGGGGATGCGGATTTGGTGAGGATGGAGGAGGGGAGGAGGGTTGTTAGGGGACGGAGAGGTGGGGAGATGGCGTTGGCTTGAGAGGGGAGATGGGGAGCTGTTGCTGAGCTGTTTTTGTGTTTGGGAAGTTTTTCAGTGTCCGCTGTTTGAAGCGCGGAGTTTATGGCTAAGAGATTGTTACGATATGTGAAGGATGGGAATACTGTCCTTCTGACAATTAGATTGTGTTATAGTCATATCTGATGAAACTATCTTCTCTTCGTGTCTATTCGCCTCATTCCTGGTGTCTTTCTTTCTTCTAGATCTGTCGATTTTATCATTACCTCCTTTCTCCCCCATTCCACAGCTTAAAACCTTTCCGCACTCAACTCAACTTCACCTCCAACTTCCCATCCTCTCTTACTCCCAAAATTCCCGCATACGCCGGCCTCACACCATGCTTCGCATGCCACACCACATGATCACCATTAATCGCCACATCCATTCCTCCCGGAGCCTGCAACTCGAAAGGCCCATTAGTCCTCAACAACTGTCCCTGTCTCTCATACGGTCCTCGAATTTCGTTCGCTGTGGCATATTGCACGTCGTATTTATCTCCTTGGTAACAATTCGTACTGAAGAATAATGTGTACTTCCCGTTGAAGTATGTGAGGACCGGAGCTTCAATGTAAGGTCCATCGGAGGGGATATTGGTCATGATGGGGATCGGAGAGCCGATGAGGGAGTGTCCGTCTGTGCGGGAGACTTCTTGCAGCATGACGGGGGTTGGGACGATGGGTGGGACAGTGTTACCGCAGGCTCCGCCGTGGCCGAGGGCGTTTCCATCGATTTTGTAGACGATGTAGCGGCGATTGGTGAACTGCTCATCGGTATATCCGGCGATATCGATGGCGCCGCCTTCGGAGTAGGGACAGATCCAGGGTTCTGTGGTGTTGTCGATGAAAGGGTCTGTGATCTGTTTGGCGGTGGCGTAGGAGAGGCAATGGATATTTGGACGGGCTTTCCAGGCTGCTGTGTAGTACAGGAGGAACGTTCCATCGTCGAGGCGGACGACGTCAGGGGCCCAGACGCGAGGGTCGCGGTCGACCCATGAGGGTAGGTTGGGAAGCGCGTCGACGCCGCGGTGGAAGGAGAAGGTTTTCCAGTCTGTCGTCGAGGCTCGTTGGACGTTGATCCATTTGTCGTCGACTTTGGCGTTTGTGCTGAACAGATGCCAGCCTGAAGAGGTCCTGATGACGGCCTTACTTTCTTGTCAGTATGATGCCAACAATCTTTGTAGGCCTACTTACTGGGTCTGGGAAATTGACGCCATTCATGATGGGCACTGCCGCTGCCCTCTTCACGATACCAGCATTGGATCGTCGAGTCAGGAACACGAAAGCGCATACAAGCGCCGACACCGAAAGAGCCACCATCGTCACCACGCCACACCAAGTCCACAGAGTCTTGCGTCGCGGGGATTTCTTGCTCAACTTTTCAACGAGAGCTGGCGATAATGGCGAAGGGACGCTCTGTAGAGATCGTTGACGTAGTGAGACTGCAGGGTTGATTCGGATTTTTGAGGTGTCAGGCATGCCAGGCCTATTTTAACTATAGTGAACGTAGGTAGTTGGACCGTTTGCGAGTACTCGTGAGCATTGCGCATACCGACCACCGCCAGGATTGTCGTAAAGTCTCGCCATGACAGCATCGTGTGAACAAAGACGTTACATCGGAGTTCCGAATCAGACCATAAATTGTGGCTAACGCCAAGTGAAGACAAAGAAACACGGGCTGGATTGTCCTTGTGATTGAACTTGGCGTTTCAATATGGAATGTTGTATCAGAAGTGAACTATCATGTGCCACTGCATATGTCGACGATTGCCTGATTTCGTACAGATGGAGCCACGGGAAGAGAACCATTAGGTAGGGAGAAGTGGAGTACTAAGATCACTGGAATCCTGGAGTCAGGACGTCGGTCGGTGGAGGGCTGCACTCCACTTTGATTTCGCCGTGGCCCAGATGGTAGGTCTACGGATGGCTTCAGTCGTCGCAGCTGCTCATTGTGTCGTAGTTCTGTATTTGCCGCACTTAGAGATCTCCGTGTGACAGTTGACGGACTCTGTGTCAAGCGCATAGGTGCTTGATTTGTGATGGCATAAACTTCTCTGAATGTGATAGGGATCTGTGAAACACTGGTCACGGCTCCTTCAGAGGTCACCAGGTACGGCAGGAAGCTGTGCTGTGAGGTGTCTTGCACGGTACGCTGCTTTCGTATCATGCCGCATCACGCAGGCTAGATTCGCTGGGTCGTAACATTCACTCCTCTGGCAAGACTTCATCAGGATTCTCGCCAACCTCTTTTGCAACTCCTCTCACAACCTCAATCAGGGCCTTGCATGCTGGTGAATCGCCGTAGCTGTCGAAGAAGCTTTCGCCATAATCACATGCCATGCCAATTCTTGGGTCTAGCGGCACAGCGCCCAGGAATGGAACGCCAGTCTCCTTTGCCAATCTTCTGCCGCCTCCTGTAGTTGCTCGGAATATCTCCGATTGATATGTGCATTTAGGGCAGACGAAGCCACTCATGTTCTCTACCAATCCGAGCACTTTGATTCCAGCTTTCCTGCAGAAATCGATCTCTTTCCTCACGTCGAGTAACGACACTTCCTGTGGCGTAGTCACCAGCAGTGCTCCATCGACGCCACTTTCTTTGAGATAGCTGTTCACCGAGAGATGCTCGTCGCTCGTGCCGGGAGGTGTGTCGACAAGCAGATAGTCCATTTCGCCCCACTCGACGTCCTTCAAGAACTGCTTGATGAGACCATTCTTCTTCGGACCTCTCCAAATGACAGCATCGTCTCGGTTCGGTAACATGAATTGAATAGACATGGCGCCCAGGTTATCGGTCACCCAGATCGGCTCCCACCCAGTATTTGCCACATGGATCTTTTGATCTTCAACACCCATCATCTTGGGTATTGACGGACCACAGATATCTGTATCCATGACGCCAACAGTGTTATCGGGGTTTGATGCAAAGGCGTGCGCAAGCATTGTCGTGAACGTCGACTTGCCCACGCCACCTTTGCCGGAGAGGATCAGGATTTTATGTCTGACACCTGATAGCCTTGAAGTGATGACCGGGATATCTGGGTCCGGGCCCTTTGGAGCTGTAGCACATATTTGCTGATTTGGACATCCTGCGCATGCATCTGCCTTTCCTGCTTGTTCGCCTTCTGGTCCTGGGCAGTTTTCGGGCTCGGCAGCGATGAGGTTGGGCTTGTTGCTCAGCGCCTCATCGACTGCCGTATCGACAGGCTGCACGGGATCCTGCAGTAGGGGTGACATTGTCGTCGTGATCAGATGATGTTACAGCACTTGACGAAGAAACCGAGATGTTGAAGAGGGACTGGACATGTCATATCTGCTGAGTAATGCAGAATGCGCCACTGGCGGACTCGACTCCGCCGCCTCATGGATGCTTTGCCCACATTCGAACGCACTCTCTCTCGACAACTTTTGCTGAGCGCGCAGATGGAGCCATGCTGTCGCGTCTGAATGTCCGGTCATCGCGGGCTGTCTCTCGCACGCCCGTTCGCGAAGTCGTTCGACACCGGAGCGCAATCTCGGGTCCGTACCTGCTGGACGAGTACATACCGCGCTTCCAGCTCCTCACGTCGGTGCAGGAGGCCAAGAAGCGCAGTCTGGCCTATGCGCACCTGAGGGAGTGTAATTTGTGCCCGCGACTGTGCGGCGTCAACCGCTTCGAAAAGCGAGGGACGTGCCTCGTGGGCAGCGACGTGGTCGTCAACACGATTGCGCCGCACTTTGCAGAAGAGCCGTGCATATCGGGGCGCAATGGCAGCGGAAGCGTCTTCTTCAGCGGATGCAATCTTAGATGTACAACCATCTCGAGGTAGGCCCACAGATCACGGAAGCTAAATGACTCCCAGGCGTCTTCTGCCAGAACCACGACATCGCGCATCAAAAGAACGGTTTCGATCTTACGCCGGAGCAACTGGGCGAGTGGATGGTCAAGCTTCAAGAGGTAGGAAGTGTGCACAACATCAATTTCGTCACGCCCGAGCACGTCGTGCCGCAGGTCGCCCTGGCCATCCTCCATGCGAAGACCCTCGGCCTCAATCGGCCCATCGTCTACAATACGTCCAGCTTCGACTCGCTCGACTCGCTCAAGCTGATGGATGGCCTTGTCGACATCTATCTCGCAGACTTTAAAGTCTGGAAGCCCACGACTGCCAAGCGCCTGTTGAAGGCAGAAAACTACGTGGAAGCGGCAATGGAGTCCGTGAAAGCGATGCACGCCCAGGTGGGAGATCTTTGCTTCACTGCCGATGGCATCGCGAAGAGAGGCCTGCTCATCAGACATCTCGTGATGCCGGGCCTTGAAGATGAAGGAAAACACATCGTCAAATGGCTCGCAGAAAACGTGAGCAAGGATGTGTACGTTCACATCATGGAGCACCGGAAGTCAACTTCCTCC
>JAASLG010001535.1:0-11254 GCA_013365235.1 Cercospora sesami
ACGCGATGGTGCAGTACTACTACGAGCCTACTTCTTGGTATCGCGGCCCTACTCTCGCCGAGAAGGGGTACTGGAAGGTCAAGATCCAACTACCAGACGATGATGGATCCGCACAAGATAACGAAGTCTCCCTGCCTGCCGATAGACATTTTGCGATCGAGTCGCGCAGACAGCGAGGGCTGCTCATCTATGATGACTGCCGCGAAGAAGAATTGCGACAGTTCTGTGAAGACCGCGGCCTCCGCTTGCTCAGGTCATCGAACAGCCGGGCTGGCATGACCGCTTCACTCGAGCTTGCCGATGACCAAAGCACGACATTCGATCGTTTTCTGGACCTTCCCGTAGAACTTCGGCTGCGCATCTATCAGTCCTACAAGAAATCCTTGGGTGGGAAATTCGGACCTTTCAGCGTAGCGCCGCCCATCACCTCCGTTAGCAAGATGACACGGCAAGAAGCTGCGTCGGTATTCTTCCGAGAGCGGATGTTCATGTGCTCCTGGGCGAGACCAAGTTTCGTGGAACCGCAGGATCCAGGACAGAGTCCGCGCCTGGACGAGGTGGCAAGTCTCTTCTTCGAAAAAGCACCTCTCGTGTTCTTGGAACAGGTCAGGCGACTGCAGGTGTGGACATTGCTCCCTGCCCCTCCTGGTGCTAAGGCTGCTGGCAACGGATACACCGAGTGGCTCATCGATCTGAGAGCCAAGAGTCGTGAGAAGCGCGTCATCTTCGAAGATATGGGCACATTTTGGCGGCCCAGCCAGACAAGATCCGAGCTGGAAAATATCGTCCAGGCTGTCCAAGAACAAGTACGGGACGTTGTCGACAACATAGCCGCAAGAGATCGCTTGAGACTGTGTCGCGAAGATGCGAACAACATCTTCGCCGCGTTCACGACTTTCCCTCAAGACACGACTGAAGTCTGAAAGTTCTTTTCCATGCTCGTCTATATGCACTGTTCATGCGCGACTGTGGTATGATACAGTTTTCTGCTGCAATCAAGGCTCTGGTTGGCTTCCAAGTCATGCAAAGGCACTGCTGGGCTATAATCTATGGACTGGAAAACCACTCATGTCTGCGAACCAGCAATTGGAAGTGGGGCTCGGATTGCGTGCTGTACGCTCTAACCCGCCTTGGAGTTGGAGTTATCCGCGCAGGACCACGGCGAGGTACGCTCCTTGGAGTTTATGATACCAAGCACCGAGCCGTACGTACCGCCAATCATCTGCGAAAGTGTTAACGGACATGTTCCACTGAACAGCAATAGCACAAGGCAGCTTACCATGAATGTTCCAGCGATGAGAATGAAGGCAGCCCAGGCGGCACCAATTCTCCACTTCATGTTGCGGTCACTCCTGTTCCAGTTGTCATAGAACCACATGCAGCCCATTGGATGGAATGACATGAAGGTGGCGAACACTGCGCCAATGAGGGAGATGAGCTCGTTGAAGACTGGAATACCACTTCCAATGAGGTAGCCGACAATCACAACGCCTCCGGTGCAGCCTAGCCATGCCATCCAGTGAATTGGAGTGTTCTTGGTAAGATGCTCGCTCTTGCGCATGAAACGCATGAAGAAGCTCTTTGCTGGCAACTGGGAAATGTCAGTGGCAGATCGCATGTCTAACTTCGAACAGCAAGCTTACGTGAACGAAAAGCATGCCACTGGCAATCAAGCCGGGCAATGCCAGCCCATAGCAGACCTTCTTCATGGTGACACCAGCAGATCCGAGAGCGGGCGAAGCGACGTACGAGCCGCAGTAGTAGTACACGACGACACCGATGACAAGATACACCAGCGAGACGCATGCTTGCGCTACGAACAACGACTTGGTGAAGTCGCGAGGGTTGCGCATCTCGGAGGCGATCGAGAAGAAAGCTGGGGAACCAGCGAAGGCGAAGACGATGGTCGAGACGGCAGACATGGCCTCGGCGAACGTTGGCTCTCCCCAGACCTTAAAGTCGGACGTGAAAGGACCAGTCTGTGGTGCCGCCGCAGGTCTATCTTGAACGCCAACAGCAATGGTAAGCGTGAACACTGCTTGATGTCAGCCCTGTGCCGCAAACGCTAGTCACTTGAACATACCAGCTGTGAGGATACCAGCAACGCCGACCCATGCAATCCACGAGACCTTGCCGAGAGTCTGGATGCTACCGAAGCTGAAACCAATGATTGCAGCTACCACGACGAAGATGGCAGTGCAGGCACCGTGCGAGGAGAGAGAGTTCAAGCCGATCGAGATACCGATCATTGCTGACGCAGCCAAGAAGATGAAGTAGATGTTGAAGCCTTCCGCTCCGTTAGCCAAGATCACTTCGAGAGACACTATTGCGAACACTTACCCCAGTACAAGATCTCACGACCAATCTTGCCGCCCATGATCTTACCGGCCTCATCGATTCCGTATACTTCTGGATGACGAAGCTTGAATTGACCAACCATGTAGCCTGTCCAGGTCGTCATGGTACCGATGATGAGGAGGATGATAACTCCAGGAACCATGCCGAGGGAGTGAAGCGCAGATGGAATTCCAAGGACACCGAGACCGATTTGTGTCTTCATCATCAGAATGATGGTGCCGATCCAGCCGACCTACACCTTGGTCAACATTGCTGCAGCATCGCGATCACAATCGCTACTCACATCCTTGTAATTTGGGCCATCTTCAGAGAGTTCACCGAAGACCTGGAGCACTGATCAATTCATGCCTCTATCGCAATGCTCGTTGTGGTGTATTCGTACAGCATCGACTTCTCTGGTTGGCTTCGACAGATCCTCCACGTCACCATAGCCTGCTGTGGTGACTTGGTGAAGGTCCTCACCATTGACTTTCTTCTCGTCCCCGTACATGTTGGCGCGGGTGGTATCGTATGAGTGTTATTGAAGGGCACTGGAGAACCAGAACAAATCTGCAGGACTGGCCGTGCTCAAATAGACATTCCACGATGCCTGTTTGCGATGCCATGAATATGCCGCAAGCCATATGGGGCTATTACATGATAGTAATTGCCGCCCACGGGGACGGCTATAGACGGACACGCGACTGCTGCACAGCGTGTGCCCGTGCACTAATCCGCCTTCACAGATCCAGTTTCTTATGCACGCCGATGCGTCAGGTCTCAAGAACAAGTGGAACCTACAGAAAATACCCATGCTCGAGCCTCCCCCATACACTGCCAAGGAAATTACCAGGGTGCTGCCACCGTGTCGCCCTCATGAACCGACTTCGGCTCGGTCTCGCTCACTGGTTTCGTGGGCCAAATCACCGCGGTAGATACGAAGTCACCAATTCGTGCGCAGCAGCATATCTCTCTGTGGATCATATTATTTTGCGCGTGCTCTCCATTTCTATTCCGGTGGCGAATGCTGAACGAATTAGAGCGCGACGAACGTCGATGAGAAAATTGTGTTCCAATGGGTGTTGCTAATGGCCTGACTACGTGGGAACAGGGATCCCTTCACAAACCAACCTTCCTGCAGTCATGCTTTGGCAACTTGGCAAACCCGTTTGTGAATGGGCTAGAAGGAAGCTAGAACTTCGAAAGAAATGCTAGCATGCTGGATCGTATCGCAAGATTGATTACTCTCCGGCAACATGACTCCACAAGACGCTACCAGTGGGCGCGTGAGCGACATGGAAATGGCTGGTTGGTGTAATATGCTTGCCATGACAACGGTCGTCATCGGTGGGCTGAATGGACGCGGACGAATGCACGTTAACGGACGTTCCTGGAGAAGGACTTGGGTGTTCTGTAACCCCGTTACGTCAGCGACTGCAACGCACCGAAACTGTATAAGCACTACTGTACGCTCAAGACCCGACTCTATGCGCCATACTTTTGCATACAGAGTTTGAGGGATTATTAGCAGCATCCTACGTACCACCAGCCGATTCGTCGTAGGATTGCTCGTGATGAATGAGGCACAGTCGAATTGCGCTTCAGCTGCCTTATCTGGCGCTTGGCCGGGGTAGGAGACCGACCGGACCAGGTTACGTACACCGGAAAAAGGGCCGTGATCCAATGGCATGAACGCCCTGAATGGCAGCGTCGCAGCAGCGTCTGCAAGGCTGAAACGACTGTCAGAAAGACGTGAGGCCAGATAGGCAGGCAGATGCGCTGTACTGTGACTTTTTGTCGCGTAGCATCCGGTCCTACCCATTACTGCCCTGCCAAGCTCACGATCCGATCCAGCCTTACGAGGCAAGCTGTGCAAGCATGTTCTGGGAATAGAAGGTTTCGCTCGGCGGTGCCGAGGTGTCTTGGAATACCACACCGAAGTACAACTTCCTGGTCGCGATCCGATTTGGTCCCAAGGCAAGATAGGCAAATTGCCTCGTGACAGAATACTCGAAATATCCAACACGCGCAATTCTTCAAGGTGGCCACGGCGTTTCAAAGATCATCCCCAGGTTTCGCCGCCATCAGTGCTGTTCTCGATCCATGGACCTGCGGTCAGCAATGAGAGGTGCTGTGAAGATGACGAAAATGCCGAAAAGATAACACTTGAAACTTCACTTCTCTCCTGCGCAGAATTCAATCAGCAACGCAGTATACTTTGCAAGCATACCAGCCTGCAGATGCAGAATACTTGGGTGCATTCCATACGAGAATCGCGCCGATTCACAGCTTCGATTCGACTGTTGTCGCCGCATGGCGCCACGGATTAACGCTCAGATGCCAGGAAATTTCCGCTATCTTTGTGCTCTGGATCGACCGCCTTGGAGGAAAGAAGTCTTTGAGCAACGGGTGCCAGTCTAAGACTGGCCTTCTTCGTGCTTTGGATCGACCGCTATGGAAATTCTTCGAGCAGAGAGGTAATTTGGCGCCACTTGTCCTTTGCGATACGGCACGCAAGTGTGGGAGCGAATTTGTCGAAGCGATATCGACTCTGCGGTGTCTTCAACGAGAAAATTTCGGTGCCTCGGGTTAGTATGAGGAACGGCTCTGCGGAAGAATTCTTCTGGATCCAAGAGAATGACAAGCCATGGCTCTTGGATAGTGAAGTATGGCTCTTTTCTTGCTCTGCATTATCTCGCATGAAGCAGTTCCTCAGGATGCGAGCGACCATTGCTGCTGAATCAGTGATTCGTCCTCTTCATTCATTGATGACTGGACGGGCGGTGCTTGAGTAAGTATGCGCACAGCATATCTCCTACTTCTTCTCGAAGACACTGTGCGTCGCGTCTTGCGAACTGTACTCAGCGACGGACTAATTCACATCAATGCACTGCCAACCCAAGCATTGGCTGCCCTCCGGAGCCTCGATGAGTGTCATCAGTCACGAGGCACTTGTACCCACTTCGTTGCAAACACGGCCTTAGCGTCCGGTGGGTGAAGAGGGTGTTACCGTACAATCCAATGCGGAGCCCCACACTCGCTCTTCTTTTTGCGGAGTCAAGTGCGCTATACACTTCTTGACTTGCCTCATGTGGCGCAACGCAAAGCATGTGGTGGAGCAACAAGCAATCGGAGAAATTTGAGTATGTTGCTATTCCGGGTAAAGGACTCTTGGCATGGTTTACTGGAAGAATTATTGAAGCATGCATATAATACTCTTCAGTGGCAGGTAATGAGCATCATTAGAATTCTGAGACTTACTGTTGCCAATTGCCCAGCATGCGTCGTGGCATACTGACAGTCGGTTTCGTTACTGGGACTGCGCTTGCAGCACTTGATACCAACGGCTTGGCCAATCGCTACTTTGGCAATGATGCTGCATGGTACAGAGACAAGATTCCATACTTTGAGGCTTCCGACACCGAAATCCAGGATGTGTATTACTACCGATGGAAGATTTTCCGAGCTCATCAGCGGGATCTTGGACAGCGAGGATACGTTTCGACAGGTGAGAATGCAACCACAGAGTAGGCGGGCACTGGCTCATGCAAGCTACAGAATTTCTCGACGACGTCGGCTGGCAACTGGAGCCTTGGGCAACATTGAACGATGCCACTGGTTTTCACTTGGGTGAAGGCCGATGGCTACGCGATCGCCGTTATGCTGATGACTATATCCGACACATGTACAATGGCGGCAATGATCGCCACTTTACAGATGTGAGTGGCAAATTTTTGGGTCCTTGCAAGACTCTCGACTAACATTTTGCATAGTGGATGGCAGATAGTGTTTGGGAACGCTACCTCGTCGACGGCGACAGAGGCGCGATTACCACTCATCTCAATGCAATGACCAATCTCTTCCAGCAATGGAACGATGCATTGGACACTTCTAAAGGCCTTTACTGGCGCGAACCGCTTGCAGATGCGACTGAATACACGATTTCCAGCATCGATGCATCTGGAGGACAAGACGGCTTCGGAGGCGGCGAAGCATTCCGACCTACGATCAACTCGTACATGTATGCGAATGCTCTCGCTATTGCCAACGTTGCAGATCTCGCGGGTCAAGGCAATGTGGCATCTGATTACCGTTCCCGAGCAGCCAACATCAAGTCTCGCTTCCAGGCTGATATGTGGAACACGACCTTTGAACACTTCATCGACCGTCACCAGAGGTCAAATCAGTTTGTTCAATACTACCAGCCGATTCGTGGCCGAGAGCTCAATGGATATATTCCATGGATGTTCTCCATGCCAGACAATACCGACAAATACAACCAAGCTTGGAAGCATCTCAAGGACACCAATAAGCTCAGAGGTTCAAACGGCATGCGCACGGTAGAGCCATCATACCAGTATTACATGCGCCAATACCGCTACGAGGGCACCAACCGAGAGTGTCAATGGAATGGGCCAGTCTGGCCATACCAAACCACACAAGTCCTCTACGCAATGGCAAACTTGCTCAACAAATACACCCAAAGCATCATCACCAAGTCAGACTATCTGGAAGAACTCCGCAAATACACAAAACTACACTACTGGAACAACAAACTCAACCTCGAAGAAGACTACGAACCCGACAAAGCTGGCCCCATCGTCGGACTCGCTCGCTCACCACATTACTTCCACTCCGGCTACAACGACCTAATCATTTCCGGCCTCGTCGGTCTCCGTCCACGAGCAGACAACACTCTCGAAGTCAACCCCATGGTCCCCGAAGGCTCCCTGCAATTCTTCCGCCTTCAAGATGTCCCTTACCACGGCCACAGTGTCGCAATCCAATGGGATGCCAATGGAAGTAAATACGGCCAAGGCACAGGTCTCCGCGTAGAAGTTGATGGCCAAGTCGTTGCTACATCACCACGATTGAGCAGAGTTACGGCACAAATTAGCAGTGCTTCTGCACCTGCTATCAACAGAAGTCAAATCGCCAAATCGGTCCAACTCGTCCGAGGACAGAATCCTTCTGGTTCGGCGTCCAGCGGCAACAATGCGGAGCGTATTCACGATGCCATTGATGGTAGAGTCTGGTTCATGCCCGAGCTGCCGAATGGTTGGGATTCCGATGCGACGAGTGGTGCTTCGACGCAGTGGTATACCATCAATTTCGGTTCTGCTACACAGCTTACTGGTTGCGAGTTGGCGTTTTATGACGATGGAAGCACGTTTGCTGTCCCCACCGACTATGATATCTTGCGATTCGAGAACAACAACTGGGTCAAGATCCAAGGCAATGGTGCTGTGGGAGATAAAGCGTTGGCGAACGGTATCACGAAGGTATCGTGGCCTTCTTTGAGCACCTCTCAGTTGAGAGTTTCGTTCCCACAGGCTGCCGGGAAGAGGACGAGACTTGTTGAGTTCAAGGCTTTCTAGGCTCTGTGTAGAGTAGGATGATATATATCTAGGTTGTGATACAAAGAACGAGCAGTTCTGGTTCCTACTCATGTGTCTCTTCTTCACGACGCGTATCCTCTGCCTCGGCGCAACTCCAGTTCCACATCTGTGACGACTGCCTGGTGGTCACTGTAGTAGATGCCCTCGTCAAACACGTTTGCAAGAACGGCATAGGTCTGAGGAGACCAAGGTCCAGCCTTGTTCAAGAAAATATAGTCGATCAAGGTACTGGATTGGCCCTGGAAGCCGCTGAACGTTCCGATTCTATTCCCGTATCGCTGCTCCTCTGCGATACTCTCTCGAACATCATAGACCGGCGACGAAGATTGCGTAAGATACTGATACGCCTCCTGTCCAGGCTCCGAGTTGAAATCCCCGGTAATAAAAATGGCAGGCTTTTGTCGACCGCGACCACCTCCCGTCGCATTCTGTCGATTGTTGATCTGCTCAGTAATAATCCTCGCCGAGTTCTCTCTCGCCACAGTCCCCACATGATCGAAATGCGTATTCATAGCCGTGACCAACGCCCCAGTTTCCCTATGCTTAAAATCGCCAATCGTCAAAACCCTCGTAACGGCCGCATCCCAACCTTTCGACCCAGGCACATCCGGCGTAGGAGACAACCAAAGCGTCTCCGAATTCTTCAACTCCCACACCGAAGGTCGATACAACAGAGGACTATACTCCCCAGCTTCCTTCCCATCATCTCTCCCGACACCAAGAAATGCCCATTCAGGCTCGGTCGTCGTTCGGTTCGCATTCAAACCAGCCACAACATTATCAAGTTGCGATTTCAGAACTTCTTGCATACCGACAAAAGCAGCCGGGTTGTTGATCGTATTAAATCGAATTTGGGAAATCACCCGGGGTGCTCGGACGCCGCTCCATGGCTCTTCTCCATTTCCTCGGTCCGTGGCGGCAAACCGAATATCTGCAGGAGACGGTAAGTCGAACTAGACTCTGAGCCAGCTAGTGCGCGGCTGTTTCTTTTCGCTTACTGTAGGAAATGATTCTGATGAGTAATGTGCTGAGTCCTACTGGGAGCTGCATGACTTCTGTCGACGACTTGGGTTGTTGGAATTGTGCCTGTTCGCGTTCAACGAAAGTAAAGAGTTGAAAGTATATAAGCGCACCATGGTCGTCACACGCGAGGACACTGTTACTTGCAAATTCTTAGGTTACGTTCAACGTCACTGCCACGAGGTCGCTGCGCGACTCTTGACTTGCTGGTGAGAAGCGAGGGCCAAGAGCCAAGCGGGATCTGCGTCTGCAGAAGATGGCGACGTCAGTCAGAGATGTTGCGGGCAGTTGAGCTCAGTGATTTCGTACAGAAAGCGAAGTTCTGTGGGAGAGCTCTATGGCAAAGGCTGCAATTAATGATGTGCATCCAGACCGTGAAGTTACAGTTCAGGGTAAGCACGATGTACCGAGAGTCCGATGCTGTCGAAGCCGAAATAAGCGACCAGGGCAGTCACGACAGATGGTTCACTGGCGCTTACTCCAATTTACAAAGCTTCAGCGTCCAGGCGTTGCGCAGCTCGTGGTTTTGACAGCGATTATTCATTCGTAGATCTTGTACATTGCTTGGGGTATCATGATTATCATCATCTTCATCTCTCCACTAATCTCGGGTATCGCAATCATCTTCACTCATCTCCTCCTGCATTTGGCTTCCATCGCGAATGCTCAGAGCATTCCGGCTGAGGCATCAGCCTATATCGGGATCAACAATCCCATTCTCCAGCTTCATCCTTGTTGGTCATGCGAACTTTACTTCCTGCCCTCCGGATGATCCTGGTCCCTGGTAACTCGGCATAACCCTAGTGTCGTAGCGCCTGGGAAACGACCTTGCCCTCTTCAGAACCAAGTCTGACTGCTCCTGAGTGATGATGCCAGTTGATTGAACGTGCCGTGATACCGTTGCCAGTTTTCAAGCGAACTAGTTGTGCTGGGCCAGGTTCTGTTGCTTGAGGAGGCCACTAGAAAACCTGTGGAAGGGTAACCAAGGCAGTCGGAGGCCCGGAAGCCCAAGCTCGCTGTTGTCTGCGTTTCATTCCAGAGTCTAATCTTGCGCGCTGCTGTCTTCTCAGCGATGGCCCGATGGCTGGCGAATCCTCTGGATAAGCTGTTCATTGTACGCATAGGTCAAGGCATTCGCAAAGCCGACCAATTGCGTGCTTGCTTGCAGACCTCGCAGCCAAAGTGGTGCAGTGTCAAAAGCCTCCCAAATGCGAGTGGCCATACCAGGAATCCACAGAACAACATAAAGAATTGGGTAGCCGTTGAGGAGTAACATCTTTCGTACCGCTTGCTTCCGCTGCCGGGCTGCAGCAGACGAGATTCGTGTATTCGCGGAAGCGGGCGATGTATGACCGACGAAGCTCAATGGTGCGGTGTCACTGGCGGTGCTGCAACTCGGCGTATGCCCATGTTTGACCCAAGCCATGACCGCGCATCGCGGGCGGCAACATTGTTTTGCATTGTGTTACTACAGATCATTGTTATCTTCACGAAACGACGAGGAAAGGTGATGTTCTTCATATCATCCATATGCCCAAATTTGATATGGATATGGACATAAAGCTTGTATACAATACAGCACTGACATTATCATATGCTTGTCAGGTTCACTTCGCTCTCGTGCCGTCGTACTTTGCCTCGTCGTTACCACAGTGTTGTTTCGCAAAGCTTACTTGCGACTGTGACAGGTTTGGCAAAGCAATATATCCTGGTCGTTTCTCCACGTTCTGGTATGAACCTGGCTGTGGTACTTCAAGCTTGTTTCCAAGCTTTTGACTTCCCGCACGACATGGTATGCTTGAGGGTGACGACGCGTTTGCAATCTCCCCCAGTCACTTTGCGGGAAGGTCATCTGAGTTGGCGGGAAATTCTTGTGACTTCATTCGAAACACCGTGCACGATGTAAGCGATCGCGTGCTTTCCTTCACTTGACTTAATCACAAACGCGGCAGAAGTGACTTCGCAAAGTCAACGGCTCACCTAGACAGACAAGGACCAAAACACCGCCGGAGCAGCGGACAGCTTGCTGACAACGGCGACGCAAAATGCATCTTCACGTCAAATCCACCGTCTTCCTCGCGACCAACTACCTCTTCTTCCAGCCAGCATTCGCTCTCGCCCAAGAACACCAAGCCATCGCCATCCCCCAACTCCAAACCGACATCAACCAAATCCAAGAACAAAACGTCACAGACACAAACAACAACAACAACCCCATCCAAGTCATCGACCCTTCCGACCAAACCAGCTACATTTCTTCCAATAGTCCCACGGCGATCCCGACGCCCTCGTCTTCCACTGCCGGTCAACTCGTCATTTGCACGACACTCACGGGCGAGAATGAAGCGCTTTATGGAGCGAGTAGTGAATGTCGAACATACGCGGCATTGACGAGTTTTGCGAGTTTGACGGGGACGGCGGCTACGGCGGGAATTTTGACTGCTAGTGAGACGAGGAGTGGGATTGGTGGGGTGAGGACTACGGTTAGTGAGACGATG
>JAASLG010001536.1:0-13640 GCA_013365235.1 Cercospora sesami
CAGTACGCTCGTCGCTGTTGTACGAAAGCGCTCTGACTCCTTCTAGTGCTGTGAATATGCACTGTTGGCAAATGGCATCATCACTGCTACGTCAAAATGCTGGTCATCGACTGGTTGTGAATGTACTGGAGTAGTCACTTTTTCTTTAAACCGCTGAACCTTGACTAGAGGCCGATACCGTCGGCAAGCGTTGGCAGCGGAGAAAGGAATGCCTGCAAAGGAATGATGATGGAGTGGTCATGCTCAAGACGGTTTCTGCTGCCAGATCATCGTGTACTTCCTCGCTCTGTGCTTGATCTTCGGCACCGCTGCTTCGGTTTCGTGTAACTCTAACAAGCGCTGCTCGGCAAGCTTGTTGTCGAGGCGACATGTTCGCACTGAATCTTGTCGGCATTTGTGTGCCAGTTTTGGGGAGCTGTGGTACGACGGCTCGCGACGAGGTAGACCTTGCGAGAAGGAACTCAGTTGCTTCACGGTTCCTGCATGGGCGTCGTGGACTCCCAGTAGTTGGACGCGTCTCGCAGCCAATGAGCATGACCATTTATAGGGACATACTAGGGTAGCACAGAAAGTTGCTCCCGCCGGTGGAGTGACATGGACGATTGGTGAAAGCCACTCCTTCAGCACAATCGAATGACCGCTACATTCTGCAATCATCTTGCCCCTATCGGTAATGCGGCCAGATAAATGCTACGTTGGCTGACCGGGGACGTGCGATGAAGTTTTTTCTCTTTCAAAGCTTTGCGTGCCGACTTGGTGCACAGCTGAAAGCAGGCACGATCAGGCTAATCGGAAGGTTCGATAAATAAACTGTATCGCACGTACATTTACTCGTTGCTATCGCATGAGCATAAGCCGCAACGCTGCCATGGGTTCGTGCATCATGTCGGCCAATGACAAGTCCACAGCACCTTGAGGTAGATCGTGGAAAGAATAGGCTTCCAGAGATTAATGGCTCCAGTCAGTGCCATAGCCCTGGGAGAGATGGATCGCGTGGAGAAAAGGGCGTTGAAACATGACAGGTAGCGGAGCGAGTCGCGAATTTAGGTAGGAGGTAATAAGGACGACTAATAGCTGTCGGGTATCGCGGACCACGCAAGGCTGGGCGCCACGGCGGACATGCTCATATCACGACCAGCCTGGAGGCAGGAGCGGTGAATGCGTCCCATGTGAAGCAGATCACGCTGGAATCAGCGCAGTCGGTAGCACTTCAGGGAGGTGCAGAGGTCGGCTATGGTCTTCCCACCAGTGCGAAGACGCAGCTGTGATGATCTGGCAGAAGGGCGGCCTCGCGCCGAACTAGCCGTGCAGCGAAACCGACAGCTGGGTTCTCTCGTTCAGACAGCGATTTGCGGACAGTGCTCATAGAGCGGTAGCGTGCCATGCGGTGAGTTGGGGGGCAATGATGATGCAAAACAACGTGCTGCCAAAGCTTGTCTCACATTCCGACGTCTAAGGAGAGGCGCTGTGGTTAGCTCGCAGCATGGAGAGGCTCCGGACGTTGTGCCGCGAATTTTCGTGGCCGTCGGAGATGGAAGCGGGCGCTGCAACAGGGTGGCAAAGGTGGAAGGACGAGCTTCGCAGAGCCGTTGTATCCCAGATCTGCAATCATGAGCGCCCGGGCAGGCAGGAAATGTGGTCTGGGAGAGGCGCTTCGGGCAAGATGGGCGGCGATCGGAGAGCTGATCATATACCAGCACGCGGCGCCGAGTGGGAAGAGGCAGTCAGTCCCACCCCAGCAAATGCAGGGTCTGTGGTGTGTGTGCCCATACTTTTCGTCCTGCTCGCGAGAGGGCGCCAGAGGGCGGGCACGCGTGATTTGCTGCCCGGCAGCACACACTCGCAGAGGGTGTGTCGACTGTGCTGGCGACTGGCAGCGAATGGCAAAGCGCCGAACCCAAGGCAACGGCGCAGTATCATGGTGGTGCATGCCGGTGGGAGGCACGTTGCTAGTCACTCAGTAGCGGCCGGCAGCGAGTCTGACTGAATCATCGGCCCATGCCATAAAATGCCAGAAGTCCTCATGAAGATCCTCACGAATGGGAAATGTGCCAGTGGAGGAATCCTGGAGCATGACGTAGCAGCAGACCAGGTGAAACGGCGCTCGTGACTCGCGCGCCGAGGCTGCGCGCCGGGGGTGCACCAGACGGCGGCGGCGATGGCGGGCGGGCGACAGTGCAGGACAATAATGTGGTCGACTGGATGTGCTCGCAGCTCGCAGCGCGGCGCGGGAGAGGCGCTGGAGGAGGGCGGCGGCAAGATCAAGCAGCGCAGCGCATCGCATCCTGCACGGCGGTGGGCTGTCCCTCAGCAGCGCCTGCAAGCACGATCCATCCGCCGACCCGCCTGCAATAAGCTTGACCCGATTTGCGTTCAGGACATATGTCATCACTTTTGTCGTGCACAAGGCTCCCCTAGCCGTAGCTCCATAGTGGAGGTGTCCATCCTGCCTAGCACGCTGTGTTGGTTTCGGCGCAACTTCTCTAGCCCACCCGTCCTCTTGCCGCTTGACGAGGGTGCGCCTTAATTACTATAGCGGACCCTGCTGCAAGCCTCCTGCGTGCTCGCAGCTCACACACGCACTTCACTTCGACGCACACGCACACCGTCTGCGAAAGGCCACCACCTGCCGCCACGCGCCCGAGTGTGTATGCCGCTATTGGACCTCATCTGAGCTGCCAGCAACACCGCAGCCAGCATTTCATTTGGCTATGACATCAGCCCTGCCCTCAATCGGCGAGCCGTCGCTGAACACCGACCGCGTGTCTTCGCCCATGTCGTCGCCCGAGTCGAGCGCCGCCGTCAGCGAGGACGATACCATATCCGCAGCCCGCATAGGCCGACCCAAGATCGGGAGTCGTAAAAGTAGTGGCACCATGATCGTTTCGCGGGAATCTGCAACCACAGTCGTCGAGCCCGACTTCGACGAGAACGATGTGCGCACCATGTCGCCCCGGCGGAATAGCGAAGAGGTCGACAAGCTCAGCGAGGAAGCGCGCAAAGATCTAATCGAGCAGGCCAAGCTGCTGCAAATGAGTTTGCAGGCCATCGTGGATCGTGTGGAGGCGGTCAAGAGCGAACATGAAAAGCTCGAAGGAGGAAACAAGTTCCTGCAATCGTATGTGCTGCACACTTCCACCCACAAATTTTGCAAGTACACTGACCCGGTCTTAGATACATCGGCGAGCTCATGCAAACATCCAAAATCACATCATCGGCGCCCCCGAAGTCCAAAAAGGGCAAAGGACGGGCGTGAGCATCATCGCATTGCATTGTAACAACATCTATCTCTAGCTGCGCCGGAGTTCGCAGCATTCAGCATAGCGTGGAACGTCGATTAAACGACATCGGGAAGGGAAATTGCATCACAATCGCTTAATCGGCGGTTGCATCGACGGCGCATGAGGCGTTTCACACGTCGGAGCACTCAAGTGCATCACCACAACACCATCTTAGCAGGCTGGCGCATCTTAATTACCAAGCGCACGACTTCAGCTGGAATGTACACCAGCACAGCCTGCTCCGCCGGACACTACTGCAGCTGCACGGCGATGAAGCGTTTAAGCGCCAAGTATTTCTGCCGAAGGATCGAGGTCCTACTTGGCACGTCTTTCTTTCAAGACGGTGGCGACTGGTCTCTGGAGCATTCGCCAGCCCTGTGAGAAGCCATCGACCCAGGGCATCGGCGAAAACCGAGACAAGATAACCCCACTGCAGGTGTAAGGGAAGGGAGGAATGGGCAATAGGTAGAGGAGGAGAAGGCGTGGAGGGAATCTGCTAAATTCACCTATCCTACGCGTAGGCTTTGCCACCTACACTCTCGTCAAAAGCCATCAACTCCTTGAGTCCGCATGTTTCAAAGAGCGCAGCAGGTCCCATCTTCTGATCCGACGGCGGCTGCCCAGTCTCTTTTAGCGAGTGTAGTGCTTTTCTCATCGCCGGCACTACAGCTTCCATGCCCAAGCACGGCCAAATGACGATTCGGAAGCCCATCTTGTTCGCTTCGTCGTTGCTAACCTGCGGCGTCCTACCACCTTGTACCATATTTAGTAGCACAGGAACCTTGGGCAGACGCTCAATGACCTGCTTGGCTTCGTCTAGGTCTTGTATAGCCTCAAAGAAGAGTCCATCAACACCGATCTTGACCGCCTCGGTCAAACGCTCAATTGCTTCCTCGAAACCTCCGTTTCCTTCTGTGTCTTTACCAGCTCGCGCATCCGTTCGTGCAATAATCACAATGTCATCACGAGACTCATCCCTCGCCTTGCATGCCGCTCTCAGGCGGTTGTAGTACACGTCCCGACTCACAAGGAGTTTGCCGCTCAGATGCCCGCATCGCTTCTCCTGTACCTGATCTTCAATATGCAGCCCCGCAACGCCCGATCTCGCATAACTCTGCACTGTCCTTGCGATATTGATGGGACCTCCATAACCGGTGTCCGCATCAGCAATTACTGGAATTGTCGGATCAATGGATGCGATCATGGCCGCGTTTTGGTGCATGTCGTTGAATGTAGCCATGCCCAAGTCCGCCATTCCGAGCCGTGACATTGACGTCCCCGCGCCAGTCATGTAGAGACATTCGAAGCCAGCGGAAAGAGCAAGGCGTGCGGTTATTCCATCATACACGCCAGGTGCCACGACTGTTTTGCTCGGGTCGGATAGCATTTGTCGCAGACGCGCAGCGCCTGAAATGCCTGTGGGTTTCTTGTCTTCATTTGTGGCGTGACCTGCTAGCAATGTTTGGTGTGCGGCCATCTTGGTATGGTTGTGTTGCAGATTTGGTTCCGGGCTGGTGGGTATTCTTTTGCGGTTTCAGAACGTGTGGTTTGGTTGTTTTATACTTGTTCTGCTGCGTGTCTCTGTGACAAGTCGTCACTATTGCATTGGCCTACTTTTGTTACTTATCTCCGTTTGACCTCATCTGGTGCAGCACCTTGCAGGCATGTTCTTTTGAAGGTCTTGCTCCGATTCTCGGAGCTCCACAAGACTGTTCTCTCTTCCTTTAACGCAAAGATCATCGTCTTGCTTCTCGCAAAGTCCGAATCATTTCTTCTCTCTGCTGCCGCTCTGCCAGAAGACACGACGAACACTGTAGGGCAGTCGCCGTGAACCGAGAACGAGAAAGTCTGGGGCGGTGCGACTAGTGACGCGCGAGGAGTCGCCTTCACATGCGAACTTCCGGGACTTCCCCAGACACTCAGGACAAGGTTTGCGATCGAGCCGCGGCATCTCTGTACGAGTGAAGTCATGTGCGGGAGGTTCATGTGCTTGAAATAAGCGTCGGTGTCCGCATCATTTGATAGATTTCAGCATTTCTCAGTGTCCATTTTCGTCAAAGACTGTTCATTGTTTGCTACCGAAGCAGCTTCAGCATCCGTTTAACAGTAACTTCTCTACCACAACAACTCACAAAATGGGTCTCAAGGATGGTGTGTTGCAGTCTCTTCCAGGGACACAAATGTAGGCTGCAGTTACTGACGGGCTTGACAGATGCATTCCCCTCCTCCGAGGCATTCGATGCCATCGCAGCCGCCCTTTCCGACCCAAAGGAGAAGAAGGACGCAGTCAAGCAAGGCAACGCCATCTTCGCTTTCAACCTGAAGAACGCACAAGGACAAGAGAAGGCATGGCATCTTGACTTGAAGGAGAGCGGAAACGTTGGTGAAGGACTTGCTCCAAGCGGGAAGAAGGCTGATGGTGAGCACTTTTGGATGTCTCGCTTTGAAGATCTGGACGGACGCTGACATGCGCTATAGTCACACTGAACCTCTCCGACGAGAACTTTGGCAAGCTTGTCTCGGGCAAGGCCAACGCACAGAAGCTGTTCATGAGTGGCAAGCTGAAGGTCAAGGGAGCGGTCATGAAGGCCACCAAGATGGAGCCTATTCTCAAGAAGGCCCAGAACAAGGCGAAGCTCTAGATGATAAACAATGCGATGGCGTTTTGGGACACGTAAATGATACACCTATCTCGCAAAGCAGTCCGCGCGACATGCTGCGACATGTATTTGAAAAGAAACATTATGTTTCCGTAAGCTGCTTTCCATGCCGCCATGTGCTGACCTTGTCTCCATCTTGTCTCAGTAGCAAGACTTGGCCTGCGCATATATTCGTCTACAGCGTCCGCTTTACTCGCAAACTGCCCTTTTCACTGCGAAGTGAGCTTGAATTTGTTCGCCATCCCAGCTGCACCTGCTGGCCGCTCAATGCACGACCGTTTCACATGCTGAAACGCGGATGCGGATCGCACGCGACCTTCAACGCGACCTTCATTTTTAGCAGATCTTTCTGCGCCTGTGCTCCGACTGAGCGCATCATTACTGACGCGTGCAACTTGCATTGTCACCAAGACGTTCCTTCTGCTCGCCATCTTACCTGAAAGACGCGTGTGTTGGCATTGCATAGAGCTTGTCCTCGGCACTTTTCGAGCCAATCACGTGGACGAGCACCAGTGAACGGCCGTGCGCCCGGCTGATTTGAACTTCCTTCCTTTCTGTGTTTGGCGAGGAACGGACTTTGCGGGCGACTCTTCAACTTCACTTCCAACATTTGAGCACTGCACCGCCGCACAACAACGCGTCCGCCACACCCCTCCGAGCGCGTTTTACACCTTTCACCCGCGTATGGCCACCTTTCCCTTCACATCGACTTCAGTGCGACCGCGATTGTACATACCACGACTCCGAACACGACACGGTGACGATACTCGAGAAGATTGCGCATAACTGCATCGAGCCCGCATAAACCTCATCACCTCGCATCGCGCAGGTCCCACACCCGTCGAGTCGCGCTGCGGACGCGCGCATACTATGAGCAAGCGCGGTGCCGGGAACTGGGGCGGCGACGAAGAACGCTACGGCGGAGCATCAGGAGCAGACATGGAAGGGGCCGACAAGCCCACACAGGCCACTGCGGCGCAGCTGGCGAGGAGAAAGTGAGTTGTTTCCTATTGTTGCTATTGTTTCCCTGTTCTCGCGCGGCGTATTGTCGCTGCATGGGTTGGATATGGGTTGGCTATGTGGTGCGCGAGATTTTGGAAGCTATTGTCAGTGACAATGCGCGAGGGTGGCTGGAGGTGGGATAGCCTTCATCACAATAGCATTTTCAGGGTGCTATTGTTGAGATGAAGATATCCTCGCTCACCTCCGCCATTCGAGCGAGTTCCACTTACGACTGTACGATTCCTTTCTCCGCCTTACAAAACACCACAAAGTCAACCTGTCTGCAGCTGGTCTGCAGTTTATCTACCTCCTCAACATGAGAAACGGAGTCGTTCCCTTCTGCATGAATGGTGTTGTCCATGGCATCGCCCCGCCTCCCACGCCAGCAGAGAAAGACTGGCTGAAGAAGGGAGATGACCTGGCCAAGGCATTCTCACTTCTGCAAGTCTTTGGCCCGAACGATCCCCGAGGCGCAGAATTCGATGTTGAGCAGTATTGTCCGGTGTATCTTGATACTGACATTTACAGGCTGTTGAAGCCAAAAGCTCGCGCGGGCTCGGAGCGTGGTCGTAGCGACTCTCCGGCAGTGCAGCCACAGGTCAACCCATTCAATGCGCCGGCAGCGAACCCGTTCACATCAACAAGCTTCAATTTCACAGCAAGCCAGCCCCAACAGTCGAACGGCACGGCATACCAGTTTGGCCAGTCCACCCCGGCTTCCGCGAACCCACCGCAACAAAACGGCACGAACAACCCTTTCTCGCAATCCTCAGCGCCAACATTCGGCGGTTTTGGGGCCTCGACACCTCAAACACAACCTCAGCAGAACGGGTTCAACGCCTCGACATCGCTCTTCAACCAGCCATCGCAGCAAAACAGTACGCCGAGCTTTGGTGGTTTTGGGCAGAGTCAGCCATCCCAGCAAAACGGCACAACGACTCCTGCAACGAGCTTTGGTGGTTTCAGCAACGCGTCGCAGCCGAGCAATCAAGGCGGTGCAGGCATGAATGCCAACGTCTTCAACGCTTTCGGCAAGCAACAGGAGAACGACAACCAATCGTCAAATACATTCCCCGGCTTCGGCCAGAAGACTCAGGAGAATGGCACGCCTGCGCCCAGTAGCTTCAATGGCTTCGGACAGCAAACACAAGGGAATGGCAGCAGCAGAGCAAGTACACCAGCATTTGGCGGTCTCTTTGGACAAAAAGCAACAGAGCAGAATGACAAGCCCGCCAGCGACTTGTTCGGGCAGAGAGCATCAGACACCAGCGCTCAGCCTACAAATCCTTTCAACGGCTTCAATGGTTTTGGGCAACAGAAGTCAGCGGAAAGCACCAACAAATCGCTGTTTCCAGCTACACAAGCTCCGGAGCAGACGCCGAAGGCCGCCGCGATCACCAATATGTTTGGTCAGCCACCCTCTTCGCAGGCCGCAGCGCCGTCCACAGGACTTTTTGGTTCGACCACAGCAAGCAGCACGACTGCACCAGGCACTGGACTTTTTGGCGCCAACCCATCAAGCAGCACGACTGCGCCAGGCACTGGACTGTTCGGCTCCAATCCATCAAGCAGTGCAGCTGCATCAAACCCCGGGCTGTTTGGCTCAAAGCCTGCCACGACTGAACCTACCAAGAGCGGCGCGAGCATATTTGACAACCTCCCGAAGAAGGACACGAGCAGCTTGAAGATCAACTTCTCCTCTGCAGACCCGTCGCAGGTCTATCGCGGCGAAGACGACGATGATGAGAATCAAGCCGCGAGCCCAGAGAAAGACGCCGAGAAGCAAGCACCACCGATGAACATATTTGGCAACATAGGTCAATCGCAGCAGACTCCAAAGCCCACGTCAAACATCTTTGCGGCATCCTCACAGACGCCCTCTCTCTTTGGCAGCACCGCTGGCCAGAAAGATGCGAACACGAGCACGATTGGCGCTACCCCTCAGAAATCGTTGTTCCCCAGTTCGACGCCTGCTGCCACACCAGCGGTGTCAAGCACGCCCGCAACACAACCACCTCGCTCGCTCTTCGACCGCATCAACAAGCCGGCACCTGAAGAGACGCCAAAAGCTCCACTCTTCAGCGCAACACCAGCATCAACGTCCACTGTGAAGTCACTCTTCCCTGCTGCGACACCAGCTGCGACATCCACATCAGCCGCCACTCCTTCGCTCTTCCAGAAGCCGTTGACGCCCGCCGAGGATGAAACTCCCAAAGCCGCGCCGCCAAAGAACATTTTCGCGCCATCGGCCGCAGCGCCTTCGACACCAGCGACGGCGCCTTCAGCACCAACAGCGCTCTTCAAGGCTCCACCAGCTACAGCGCCTGTTGCACGCACAACAGCGCCACCTGCCAACTCTGCGTCTACAAGCTCGAGTACCAACACTGCGCCTTCGAAATTGTCAGATTCGCAACAGGCAAGCATGAAAGCTCTCAATGAGGGCGTGCTCGCTCACATGAGAACTCAGCGGCCAGATGTCGACTGGAGTCCCATCTACAGATATGCATTGCAGATGGCCGCGCAGATCGCTGGTCGACCGGCTCCTTCAGGCGCCGAGCTCAATCCCACGCCGGCGGTCCAGCCTTCTTCTGCGGCCTCGAGCGGTGCATTTACTACTGGTCCTGCCAAGTCTACGAGCACAGCCTCAAATGCAGCACAATCACAGTCAGCTCTGTTTGCGCAAACACCAAAGGCCGCTCCAGCTTCAGCCTCAATCACCCAAGTTCCAGCCACAGCACCTTCAAAGAAGCGCCTCTTCGAAGAAGATACCGATGAGCGAGTGCCTGCAACAGAGAAGCGAAGCAAGCCAAACGAGACTCCTTCATATCCAAAGCTCCCAGACACCGCAAGCAATACAGCCAAGCTTTTCGCGTCTACTCTTGACAAGCCTGCCGCATCTGATGCTGCGAAGTCTACGTCGTCCTCTGGCTTCACTCCGGCCACGAAATCATTGTTCTCCGCATCTGGCGCGACTCCCAGTGCCACCCCAACAATTGGTGGCTTCAAGCCAACTTTCGGCAACGCATCAGCTTCGACTACTGCTACCACCGGGGGGTTCAAGCCCACCATGCCCGCTGGCAGTGCTGGCAGTAGCTTCCTCTCCTCTTTCGGCGCATTGGCAAAGAAGCAAGAAGAGGTAGACCGTCAGAAGCGCAAAGACAACGACTTTGACAGCGATGAGGAGACAGAAGAGCAATGGGCAAAGCGAGACAAGGCTGAGCAGGAAGAGAAGCGACGCAAGTTTGAGGAGGCCGCCAAGAAAGCACCATCCTTCTCGATTGGAGCTGCAACGCCCAAGCCTGCGACAGCTGAGGCAGCAGAGAAGGCTCAAGGCACTGGCGACAAGACCTGGAAGCCTGAGTCACCACTGAAATTCAACATTGGCGCCTCTACCACGCCAGCCGCTGCTCCACCGAAATTTGGCAATCTGTTTGGCTCTTCCACTGCCAATGATGCCAACAGCAAGCTGTCCGCCCCTGCCACATCGCTCGACGCATCGCGTGCCACTACTCCGGGAGCTACTACTGATGGCGAAGCTGCTACTACCACGAACGGCGACAAGGCAGCAGCAGACGATGGAGAGCCCAGTGACGAACCCAATCAGCCACAGGCATCAGACGAGATCAATGACCTTCAGCCAGCAGAGCGTGAGGCCAACGATGTGTTACTCGAAGTTGAAGATGTTCGCACTTCCAAGATGGAGAAAGATGAAGAAAGCGGCAAGCAGATTTGGAAGCCGAAAACACGAGGCAGATTCTTCATACTCAAGGACAAGAGCACCGGCAAGATCCGTATGCTCTCTCGCACTGGTGCTGGCAGAACGGTCCTCAATCACTTCGCCAACAAAGAAGCTACATTCAAGGTACACCCTAAGAAGGCAACCATGATCGTCGCTTCCATGTTTGTCGACCACCTACACACCAACCCACCTGGACCAGGCCAGTGGATGTTCAGCACTCCCGACCAGGATGACGCTGCAAAGATCGCCAAGATCTTGACTGATGGCACACCAAAGTAGACATTTGGTAAGACCACTGTCGACACAAGAAAAAGCAGACCGCGACGAGAATCACGGCACGTGCGTTCTACAACGAATTCCCGATTGATTGATTGATTGATTGATTGATTACCTGTACGATATACCGCGGTTTCATGGCACGAGCAAAAAAGCGTTGGACCGCACTAAAATGGAGACTGGCATTGACAGATGTACTGCTTTGGAATGCATGGCGAGGATTTGTCTGATAGACAATTGCGTAAGTATAGCATTTGCAATGGCGCTGGGAGACTTGTTTATATGGGCTGAGGAGGAGATTTTGAGAAGGCACAGCAACCAGCCATGCGGCGTGCGTTTCATGGCGTTCCCACGACAGAGAGTTGTCGTAATATGTGTGTGTGTGTGTGTGTGTGTGTGTGTGTGTGTGTGTGTGTGTGTGTGTGTGTGTGTGTGTGTGTGTGTGTGTGTGTGTGTGTGTCTGTGTGTGTGTGTGTGTGTGTGTGTGTGTGTGTGTGTGTGTGTCTGTGTGTGTGTGTGTGTGTGTGTGTGTGTGTGTGTGTGTGTGTCTGTGTGTGTGTGTGTGTGTGTGTGTGTGTGTGTGTGTGTGTGTCTGTGTGTGTGTGTGTGTGTGTGTGTGTGTGTGTGTGTGTGTGTCTGTGTGTGTGTGTGTGTGTGTGTGTGTGTGTGTGTGTGTGTGTCTGTGTGTGTGTGTGTGTGTGTGTGTGTGTGTGTGTGTGTGTGTCTGTGTGTGTGTGTGTGTGTGTGTGTGTGTGTGTGTGTGTGTGTGGGTGTGTGTGGGTGGCGGACTTCGAGGGTCATTCCGCGCAACGAGATACTCGAGGTAGATGTATACCATTCATGAGGCATGATGTGCCTGTTACATTCGTCTTCCTTGCTCATTTTACTTCATGAGAAATCTGGTTCCTCTCAAACCTTTCAGATGGATTCAGATTTCTCATGTTTAGTTGGTTGGCTACTGCGTGTACACTTTACTTGTTGTTGGTGGATCAAACAAAACAAGACATGAAGGCAGAAGCATTTATTGTAAGCCATGACAGTGTTTGTGATCCTTGGAATTATTTCTGCTTTTTGTACATCTGCAACATCCTTTCGTAAGCAGCTCAAACGCCACTGGCACTTTTGCACTCGCAAAACGCGGAAACGCCTTCGTCCATCTCGCCTTCCTTCTCATCCTATTCCACTGTGCCGTCTTATATTCTTACACTTCGTCCTCGTGGTGCCAGCTAGAAAAAGGAAAAGTTCTTTCGTCACTCAAGACAATTGATGCGCATCATCGTCCGACGAAATCGGCGATAAAGCAACCGAAGCTCTTTGCGCGCTCGGAGTCCTAGACAACTGATTCGAAGCAGGAGGGCTAATGGTATCCGAATCGTCGCTCACGCGCTTCTTATGTCCTTGCGGATCGACGGCGCTGAATCGTGCACTGTTGATGGTGCTTGTGGGACTCTCGGTCTCATTGATGGCAGATTGTCGTCTGGAATGTGGTTCCATCATGGTGAAACCTTCTTCTTGTTGTGAATAGCGTGATGAGGCGGCTTTGCTGACGCGGCGGTCGCGTTTGTTGCTGAAGTTTCCGAGGAAGGATGTGGGTTGGAGGGAGGCTCGCCAGCTTGAGGGAGGGGAGACGGCGGAGTAGCGGGTTGTGTTGCCGGTGCCGCCTAGCGAGTGGCGAAAAGTGCTGGAGACTGTGGATTGTCGGACTTCGTTTGTCTCGCGTGATGAGAGCTCAGTTGTTGAGGTGTGGGTGGGCTTTTTCGATGCTTGTTCCAAGGTTGCTTGGGTCAAAGGTAATGGGCTGGGCGAGTCGAGCTCGACTGGGCTGTTCATGGCGCTGTCCCTGCGGGCTGGATGTATAGCTGCTGGCTTCTCAACCTCGTAGATTGGGCTTGTTGCATCTTCGAGCTCGTGGTGGAAGCTCGTATCCCCCAATTCGTGCCTGTCTTTGTGATCCTTCTCTGATGAAGCGTGTTCTTTTTGACCCATCTCTGCTTCGCCAAACAGGCGAGACCCGCGGAACGCATTCTTGCGACGCAGGAAGTCCTGCAACATGGAGGGGTGAGTTTTGTCTGGCTCTTGGCCATTTCTATTTCGCCTTCGTCGCTCAGTCGTCCAGATGAAGTAGATGAGGCCGCCAAGAAGAAAGACCACAGGCACAATTACGCCAATTGCGATTTCGCCATGGGTGTCAAGACCGCCGTGCCCTGGATTGCCATCGCCGTCGGCTTCTCGTCGCACTGATCGGAAGATCACGCCCATCGTGATTCGCAGTGCAGCAGTGCGGACGTGCGGATTGTGTTCGACCAAGACTCCCGACAATCGAACCACTTCGTGCGAGATGCAACAGCTTGGAGGATGAGTGCGATGAGAAGTGCCCCTTAGGTGCCATGTAAGTTCTTGCGTTTTCAATAAACCATAATGTGTCTGTGTGCCTGTTCAGTCTCATGTGTCATGCGCGGTGTCTCTCGAATACAGTTTTAAGGTTCGCTGGGTTCAAGCACGCCGCCAGTGCAGTCGGATGCAGAAGTCAGGCGAATCACAATTGATCCTGCCGGTGCAGAAAGTCTTATAGGTAAGTCTCATGGCCCGCATTGGGTTGAATAATGCTTCCTCGTGCCGTGCAGAGTAGCAGTGATTGCAGCCGTTGCGATGAACTGGTGGCTATTACCGCGGTGCGGAAAC
>JAASLG010001538.1:0-10315 GCA_013365235.1 Cercospora sesami
CCAAAACCAGCAGCGTCGCTTTGTGTATGTGGACACGGAGCGTTTCGCGAAGTTTTCGCTGAAATGGCACGGACACTCGACGGAAGTCAAGGTCCATGTGCCGCCGTCGCAACAACTTCTGTCTCACATAGTCCTGTCCTTCTCTTACTTCTTCACGTGTCTCTCCGGACTTACTTTGGTCTGGTATTGTGAAGTTATTGAACACGGCTCTGACTCAAGCCTGAGTATCTCACAAGACCTTAACTGGCTACTTACGAGCTCGTGACTCCATGCTTCTTGCCATAATTAAACACTTTCCCCTCCATATCAGGTCCAATGAAGAGCCAAGCTACGGCTACCACCCAGCTGAACACTGTATCCACGAACCAATTATTACGTGGAGATCCTCCGAGAGTACCCGCTCGCATGGCGTGTGCAAGCAGCTGGGTTGTGATGAGATAGCCTCCTGATTCCAGACCGCGCACTGCAGCTGCAGCTACTTCGTCCTCGTTCTGGACTATGTCGCCCTCCTCGAGGATCTTCGTGGCTGGGTGCTTGGTTTTCTGTTCATTCTCATATCCAGGCGATGTGATCGACCCGGGACATACGCAGTGGATTTTGATCTCGGCAGCAGGGCCATTGATGGGGTCTCCTCTCCGAGCACCATTGTACAGATTCATCTCAGAGCGGAGCGTGTCAGCCAGCGAACGCGAGGCCGACTTAGGCGGCGCATAGGGTGCATAGCCAGCGAGACCAGTGAAGCAAGCGACACTTGAGGTGATGATGAAATGTCTTGGCTTCTGACTTGAACCGCTGTTGGCCTTGGTGCCAGCGGGTTTGACCCATTCTTTGAGAATTGACTGGGCGAGATATGCTGCGGCGAAGTAGTTCACATCCATCTGCTGCTTTAGGAGCTCGACGGAAGCGTCGAGGAGAAGCATGGGCTGCGCCATGCCGGCATTTGCCCAAACGACATCTGGGGTGTTGCCATTATTCCAGGCAGTGACTTCTTGTACGATGCGATGGTTCTCTTCTGGCTTGGACACATCTGCGCTGATGGCAAGGAAGCGTTGGCGTTCGCCATTCTTCGCCGCTGCCTAAGACAAAATCAGGGGCGAGCAGACGCCGACATCGTAGAATCAACATACCGATATGTACTCTAAGGCTTCATCAAGCTTCTTCTGCGTTCTCGCGATGATGACGACGTTGGCGCCCTTCTGAGCTAGAAGCTTGCCCAAGCCTCTGCCCATGCCCTGCGAGCCGCCTGTGATGACCACCGTCTGCCAAGTCAGCATTCATGCACGACGGAAGACGTTGCGCTTCACCTACCCGGCCGTCCACGTTGAAGTGGTTCTTCCTCGAGAAGATGCCCATGATGTCCAGCGCCAGTATAGAGACAAGAGCACAAAGAGCAATCGAGGCCCAGTAATAGCCCATTGCCATGGCGAAGACAGAAGTGTTGCTGGCGACAGAGCTGAATGCCATGTTGGAGGATCAGTCAGGTCTTGGCGCGGCTGCCCAAAGCCCGACGCGGCTTGCGCGGGCCATGAGAATGTGCAATTGCAAGTGACTACACGACATTACCCAGCAGCAGCAAGTCCGACTGCAAGATGGTCTTCTACTTCACCAGCAACCTCGTCGACCCACCGGCCTTCATCTACGTCGGCAAAGACAAAGTCGAGAGTAAGCCACACGCAGCGATCTTCTGAGAGCACAAGAACACCGCGGGCTGACTCTCGTAGAGACGAGGATCTCATCGCCCACGGGTGGAACGAAGATGTCTGGTTCCACGTCGACAACCTGAGTTCCGCCCACGTCTATCTTCGGATGCGAGATGGCGAAACCTGGGATCGCATCCCACAGGAGCTACTCAACGACTGCGCCCAGCTCACCAAAGCCAACAGTATCGAAGGGAACAAAAAGGACAACATCACTGTCATCTACACACCATGGAGCAACCTGAAAAAGAGCGGCAATATGGCTACTGGCCAGGTCGGATTCCATAACAATAAATTGGTTAAGAGGGTGTACGTGGAAAAGCGGGAGAATGCCATTGTGAACCGCTTGAATAAGACCAAGGTGGAGAAATATCCAGACCTGCGACAGGAAAAGGCAGATCGTGAGCATGAGGAGAGAAAGAAAGAGAGGATAGCTGCGCAGGCAAAGGTAATGAGCCATGCCGTGCTTCTATTTCAATTGCCATGAGCCCTTGGATTGCTGACTTTATGTGCAGAAGAAAGAAGAAGCCCGACTCGCCGAGGAGCGAAAGCAACTCAAGTGGCAGAAGGAACACATGTATGACGACGTGCATACCGAGGATCAGATGAGGAGTAACGAAGACGGTTTCGACGAAGATGACTTCATGTGATGACTGCGACTTCGTAGGCGTTTGGAGCAAGATACAGGCTGGCTAGATCATGCGATGCGCGATCTGAGTTCACCTTCTTATGCCTGAGACTGCATCGCTATTTCGCCAACGCTGAAGAGAATGACATGCGAACGACCAAGCTTTTTAGCCTGCTATCTGAAAGCAGCTCTTCCGAAGTAACGCTCTTCCGCCGCGCAATTTGCCGCCTCAAATGTAGTCGCGATCCGCGAAGCTCTGAATCAAACCCTCTGGTGTGGCGTCATACTCCTTCAAGACCACATTGTCACCCTCAAGGAAGGTGTTGGCCTGGACGAATACCTTGCGCGGCTTGGCTTGACGGACGACTTCTGGACGCAACTTAGTCGCGAACCACTCGTCCACAGTCGTGTACTTCTTGTAGAACTCCAGACCCTCCTTTTGGTCTGCCGTAGCCTTGTAGACGTTGAGCTTCTGCAAGAATCGGTTCACTGCCGGCCGGCCATGGCTTTCGATCTTGTTCCTGTCGAGATAAATTTCAACATCCGAAAGATCGTCCTTGGTGTAGCGAAGCTCGCAGAATTCCTTGCCAGCCTCAAGGAAGACGTTCAGCAGAGCGAATCGAGCCTTCATGTGTGCTTGGCCGTGCTTTCGCGTGGATGGTTCCCAGAATTGAAGAGCGGCAACTCCAGCACGAGCCATTTGCAGGTAGCAGATGTAGAGCACATCTCCTGCCACACTGTTGATATCTTCCTTGCCATCTCCGAAGCCGAAGATCGATAGAATGCTGTAGTCTGGGCACAGAGACATGGCCACCGACTCTGCTCGACATTCTTCGTAGCTGGGTCCTTCGCCGCCGAAGACTGTACCCCAAGTCTCGCCTGGCTTGTACCTGAAAAGTAGTGTTAGCTGCTGTTCTGCAGTGGCTCTCGATAGCGTTCTATTGTCATTATGTGACGCAACAGTGGAAGCCACACTTACCAGCTAGTGATGGGCTTTCCAGTCCATGGATTGAGGGGAGGGTCCTTCACGTCGAAGTTGTAGACGCCTGGCTCAGTCTCCTGCAGAAGCTTGCCACAGCCTATCCGTGATTAGCTTGTACCTCAATGAAAGACGTGCTTTCGCTGCACAACTCACCGTGTCCGAGGAGTTCGTGCAGACCAACTTGGACCTCGAAAGCCGCATCCTTGTACTTGTCCCACAGCTCCTGGTCTTCTTTCCGGATGAAGGGTGTCGGTTCCTGCGGCGCAGCGGCAGAAATCACATTACCCAAACTGACATTCTTGAAGCCCTCAGTCTGTCGAACAACATCGTAATTTGGAATGTTTATTCCAGCTGGAATTCCAGAGCCTGCAAATGTCAAGACTTCGAGGGAGGTGAAATCTGGGCTCAGGAATCGATCTCTGATGAATTGTGTCAGCTGAGTTCGACATTGGACTCGGTATCAGTACGGAGAGCTGAAGGACCACTTACTTCTCAAATGCCGCGGGCCAGGGGAGCTTTGGGATTTGCCTGTGAGAAGATGAGCTGAATTCGCTTTACCGTGGAGAGCAGAAACATACGCAGGTGCTGACTCAACGACTACGAGAGAGAGTCAGCTCGGGCTAGCAACTTGAAACTTCGATATACTTACGCCTGCCAAATGCAGCGGTCCTCTCCTTGTTGACCATCGCCACGAAGCCTTCCCACTCTCCACGGATGCCATGCCTATAGATAGTTGTCAGAATGTATTCTCGTCTCGAGACGTGATCTGCAAGCCAGCAAAGACGAGGAAATGGCAACTGCTCTGAGCTTACGGATCTCTGTATGTCTCAATGAAACCGATGTTGGTCTCCACGATGGGGCCCTGCCGGAACGTCAGCCTGTGAGATTGCAAGGGAGCAAATGATCTTACCTTGTCTCTGATCCAGTGCCGCTGTGACTCAAGATGCGCAAGCATGGATCCGTCGTGGAAAGCTTTGACGTATTCTCCGTGCATCTTATCCTCATCGCCATTAAGAGCATACTTCTTGGCTTCTGCCAAATTACGAGCGATCTTGCCCATCTCCACAGCATGGTCACCAAAGACAAGCCGGACCTTCTTGCCATCGACAGTCCACTCCGTCTCCTTTAGATCACGTTGTGCGGGCTCTGTGACTGCTGATGCTACGAGCAACTCAAAATCTCCCGCAGAAGTCTTTCGAAGTCGAGTGTTCTCAGGCATGAGCTGTTTCTCCTTGAAGAAGTCTGAGATCGCAGCGATCTCCGCAGTCTTGATGCCTGGAGAGTTGGGATAGTATGTCGAAATGTGGCCTTGTTCCGGATATCCTAGATGTAATTGTGGAACCGAGCTTGAGTTGTAGAGCACGCTCTCGACTTGCTGAAATAGACGTGAAGCATTTTCAGATGTCTTCGCGAGTGCGGCAAATTTCTCTTTTGGGATACCTAGAGTTGCAGTGATCGAATCAGTATTGTCCAAAGTTGGTAGCAGTGTGTCAACTCGAATTGACAAAGACTTACGTGGAATGAACTTCGAGTCTCCGAAGGATTTGTAGCTACAAATTTCGCAAGCGGTAGATCAGTTACTGCTGAAGTGCGGGCCAGAAGCACGGACAACTTACTTTCCAGTGTTTCCCAAGAATTGGGCAGAGAATGATAGGAAGTGCTTCAAATCGTCGTCGGAAATGCCAGCTTCGGGCTGCAATGCTTTCCAGTCTCCTTTGGAACGCTTATGAAGATCCACGATCAAGTCCTGTCAACGGCGAAAACCAGATGGTCAGCTTCTTCCCCATGAGCTGCAGCAGAGGCCATGTCGATGGTCGCAGTCAACAGCAGTACGGCCAGCGACCCATAGCATTGCATCAGAACAGGCTTACGTAGATGCTAGAACGCAAGGTGTCAGCACACTGTTACCAATGTGCACTGCGAAGGACTCACGGTTCTGACTCGTCTGAGACCTGGCGCAAATTGACCCGAGTTCCTGAAAAGGCCGCTCGACTGATATAGTGAGCATACTTCTTCTCCTGTGGTGACCTAGTTTTGAGTCAGCTCAAGTCAGCGGCAGCCCAAGTTCTGGTAGTCTCCTACAAGGCGTCAAAGTGGGGCTTGATTGCCAGTGGGCAAACGGTAGGCGGATCATCAGTCAGGTACTGGACGAGGTCTTTTTCGTCCATTTTGTGTTGTTGGTCAGTGTTCGCAACCTTCGAGGCCGAATGAAGGGTCCTGTGTTGGGTTTGGTCGCGGATGTGGATGCGATGTGGTCGGTGAAGTCGAGACGTGGGGAAGTGGAAGTGGGCCTTGCCTCGCTGTTTGACCAGCTGAAGCGAACCGAACAATGTCTTCCACACCTCAACTCGCGGCTGACTGAACATTCCGACCACCGCAGTTCGCGCGGTTCCACATCTGGGGACTGACTTGCAAGCGTATTCCGGCGTAAGCATTGCCTGCCGATAGGCCCGAACGAGCCTGCATCAATCTGTGCCAACAGAGTCCAGAAGTCTTGGAGTAGTCACGACCCGTGGCACGCGACCAAGTCAAATCTGAACATCAGAAAGTGCATTACTATATCCGCACAAGGGTATACAACTATCACCATCCTACTGTCGTTCATGAACAATTCCCACCCAAACACAAGAAAAGCTGGCGAGCTCCAGTACCGTATGCTTATTTCCAACTCGTCATCCTTAACCACCACGCAAAATCTTTACAGAGCAAAGGCCAGGAGAGCGCCGAGGCCGAACATGGCACCCGAGGCAACCTTGAGATTCCCGCTGGCCGCAGAATCCGAGGTCTCGGTCGAGCCGTTCTCAGATGTCTCTGTTGCGTTCTCGTTGCCAGACGCAGAGCTTGGTGTGGCAGCATTGTTTCCTGTGGTGACTGACACGCCCGTTGCTTGAGAGCCTCCAGGTCCGACGACGACGGTAGTTGATGATGCAACGCTGACGGTGAAAGAGGTTGCGTTTCCGTAGAACAAGGTGTATACGGAGCCCGGAGCAAGACCGGCTGGAATTGTGGCGACTGGAGGAATGCTGGTCTCAGCGACGCCTTGGCCTCCAACTTGCGGCGTAGGCATGCCGGTCACAACCTATTGAGGCGATGATGTTAGGTTTGGTGCTTGGTCAAAATCATGCGACGCCGCAACTTACTCCATCCGAGTTGGTTTGCGTGAGGAAGTTGGTCATGGTGTTCGAGTACGGTGGGATCGAAATTGAAGTCGAAGAGGTCTGGGCCTGGTCACTTTGTCAGAGATGTTGCATCCACAGCGCAGCATCGTGGAGGAGCGTACATCGTTGTTCTGATCGTCGTTGTTGTTGGTGTCCTGGGCGTATGCGGCAGCCACAAATGGCGCCAGAGCCAATACTGAGTAACGCATATTGATCGATGTATGCTACGACGGGTCGTTGGTGATGATCAAATGGTAGTTCAAGTCGCGGAAGATGTGTAATGTCGATGTCGATGTTAGAGACAGCGCGAAAGAAGAATGGAACGAACGAGCGTCACGAATGGCGTGTAGAGGAGGCAGGCGACACGAGAGGGCAGGCCGGCAGCTGCATGTATCATATAAACGAAATGAGAAGCCGTACTGGGCTGTGAGAGTCCGTGCTCGGTATTGGCCGACTGAATGATGGAACTCCGCATCCACACCCTGGTCGGCCGGCACCACAGGCCGTCTGGAGTGGTCGCCACTGCTCGAGAAGACGTCGTGGCGATGCGCCAGTATGCGCTGCTGCACTGTCGACGCGTCCTGCATTTCTCGCTGCTCTGACATGGTGTGGAGCGACGCGTCCCAAGCAACCGCCCGAAATAGCCCTCGACGACCCGTTGGCGGGCCGAGGAGCGTTCTCGCTGCGCGACAGGTTGACTTTTTTCCCAGCGTCCTGGGCGGCGCGCCACCACACGAACATACGAGCATGCCCCTGCTTGGCTGATTCTGCGACTGCCGCCCTGCCGCTCGCCCTGTGCCGTCTTTTCGTTCTGCAGCACGACGTGCAGTTCCAGTTTCAGCTCCGTATACCAATTGGACATCTCTCCGGCCAAGCCTGTCAGCTGTCGCACCCACGAGCACTGCACTCCCGCTCCTGTCAATGCCATTGTCGACATGCACCGCGAAGCTCTGACGAGAGCTCGGAGCTCGGTCGCCCAATAAACTCTTTGACTCCAGTCGCGAAGAAGAATGCTCCATCAGCCACGTCCCTCTGTCTGCGAGACCACAAGTACTGCCCAGAAGACTTTATGATCGGAAGGACTAGGACTTGCAATCAAGCTGCTGCACCTGCGCCATGAAAGCTATCAATGCATCGAGTCCGGAGGCATTTTGTCTCTCACTCCGTCAGGGGAAGCCAGTCTGGATGTGGTTCTGAGAACATGTATGGGTTCTGCTCCAGCTGGCTCCACCCGGCCTTCATCCAGTCAGCGACTGCCTTTGGCAGCTGCGAGCGCACAGGAACCTGCATGAGCGGATATCAATCACTGCTCCTCTGTTTTTGATGCCCGAGATCTCATCAATGGACACAAACAGCAACCCTCTCACTCGGCATGCCAAGACTATCGGACAAACCAATGATCCGGAAAGCTCACTGGAGCTTAATCTCGGACGGATATCAGCAACTCAGCAACAACAGTTCCTCCTAGCTCAAGTACATCGTCGCAATTTGCTCTCGTCGATACGCTCAGAAGCATGCAATAAATCACGCGGTTGAGGAAGGTCCGGGAGCGGTGTGCACAATGCAGAGGATAAGTATCCCGCACTTTCCCCCATTTCTTCCTCTTCCCTTCATTCCACTCTCATCTTCACTCCTCCTCTTTTACAACCTCGAGACCGCTTTGTCGAGTGACTCGCCGTTCTCAGTCACTTCTTCAAAGCACTACACTGCCCTCGTATGTCACCACCTTGCTTCTGCAAAGCCCCACGTTTTGGTTCCACCTGCACGTCGCTGCGCTAGACACTACTGACCAATGCATAGTTGTGCAAACATGGCACCTCACGCTAATGATTCGGAGGGCTTCTCCACCAACAACCCAACGGCAACAGCACAGCGTGCCAATGCGACCGACTTCAGTGTCGAGGCGCCCCATGTCCAGTACTCTAACGAAGACATTCTCAGCAAGTACCACTACCGCACAACCGAGGTTCGGCGCGTGAATGGCAAGTATGTTGCCAAGCCAAAGCAGACCACCTACGACTTCAAGACCAAGAGCCATGTCGGAAAGGTCGGTGTCATGCTCGTCGGACTTGGTGGCAACAATGGCACCACAGTCACTGCCGGCATCATCGCCAATCGTCGCAAGCTCACTTGGGAGACGCGTGAAGGCCCGCGTGCCGCAAACTACTACGGCTCGGTGGTCATGTCTTCTACAGTCAAACTAGGCACTGATGCTGAGACTGGTGAGGATGTCAACATTCCACTTCAAAGCATGCTCCCCATGGTGCATCCTGATGACCTGGTCGTCGGCGGTTGGGATATCAGCGGCATGGACCTCGCCGCTGCAATGGACCGCGCACAAGTTCTAGAGCCGACTCTGAAGCAACTGGTGAAGAAAGAGATGGCTAGCATGAAGCCGCTGCCAAGTATTTACTACCCAGACTTCATTGCTTCAAACCAAGGCGACCGCGCAGATAATGTCATCCCGGGATCCAAAGCATGCTTGGAGCATGTTGAGCACATTCGCGCTGATATCCGCAATTTCAAGTCAGCCAACAGCCTCGACAAGGTCATCCTTTTATGGACGGCAAACACCGAGCGTTACGCCGAGGTGCTGCCAGGCGTCAACGACACCGCAGACAACTTGATGGCTTCCATCGAGGCTGGACACGAAGAAGTATCACCATCTACTGTCTTCGCAGTTGCAAGTATCCTGGAGAATGCACCCTTCGTCAACGGCTCGCCGCAGAATACCTTTGTCCCTGGCTGTATTCAGCTTGCGGAGAAGCACAATGCCTTCATTGGGGGTGACGATTTCAAATCCGGCCAGACCAAGATGAAGTCTGCGCTCGTAGATTTCCTCATCAACGCAGGCATTAAGCTCACCTCTATTGCAAGCTACAACCATCTCGGCAACAACGATGGCAAGAACCTCTCCTCGCAGAAGCAATTTCGATCAAAGGAGATTTCCAAGTCCAATGTTGTCGATGACATGGTGGCAGCAAACAACGTCCTGTACGAAAAGGATGAGCATCCAGATCACACTGTCGTCATTAAGTATATGCCTGCAGTCGGCGACAACAAGCGTGCGCTCGACGAGTACTACGCCGAGATCTTTATGGGCGGCCATCAGACAATCAGCATATTCAATGTCTGCGAGGACTCGCTGCTCGCCTCGCCGCTGATCATCGACTTGGTCATCCTCACAGAGCTCTTCACGCGCATTCAATGGCGACACGATGGCGAGCAGGATTACAAGAGCTTCCACAGCGTCCTCAGTGTACTGAGCTACATGCTCAAGGCGCCTTTGACGCCACCCGGTACACCGGTAGTCAACGCTCTCGGAAAGCAGCGTAGCGCTTTGATCAACATTCTGAAAGCATGTGTGGGTTTGGAACCGGAGAATGACATGACACTTGAGCACAAACTCGATTGTTAGTGGCTTGTACTGCTTTCTATGCCGTGCCACTGGGAGGAATGAGAATTTAGTATTGCATCGCCGAACCTGATACTGCAGCGTCCAACATAGCATAGATTATTTAGAATAGAATGGTGCAGCAATATTGATCCAAGCAGAAGGGATTCCATATCCTGTCACTTTGAGAATCGCCAAGACATTGACCCCACGTCCGCATGTGTCATCAATCCACCCACCGTGCTCACTTCAGGTCAACTTGCATTAGCAAACCCAAGCAATCGGAAACAGGACATATTTGCCACTACGAATATTTGTACGACTCGCCTCCCACGCAGCACCATGTCGTTCGAGCCCAAGCACAAGGTGGAGCTCGAGCCTCCTAAGGACGACATCATCAGTCTCGACTATCTCGCCAAGTGTGACGGTAAGAACACAATCATCGGGTTTGTCCTC
>JAASLG010001540.1:0-11786 GCA_013365235.1 Cercospora sesami
CCAGACATGTTTAGTGTAAAGAAGGCGTGCCGAGCGCAAGCTTTTTCTGGTAGTTCGTGTTACATAACACCTGCGCAAGCCGAGAATCGTTATAGGTGCCACTTGTCGCCGTCTGCCGGAGCATGTCCGGAAGTAAGGATGAATCCCTGACGCAGTTCGTGTCAGCGACAGCTACAGGAGTCTGGCCGCGTCGATTCACGATGAAGCAGAAACGGATTTGGTCGAGAAGCTGGGCCCACGATTGCCGTCGGACTTGTCTTGGGAAAATTCTCAAAAAGCGAGAACGCGTGTTGTTTTCCGACCATCGGCTCGGCTCCCGGCATGCCGCGTTTTTCTCCACACAATGACATCTGGGGCAGGCAAAATGACAGAAGCAGCACCCACCGCCCGTATTCGTCACACTCTCTCCACTCCACCTCCTCGTCACAGCAGCGTGTCCATCAGCGATCGCGTCACGCGAGATGTTGCAGACTTCTTCTGGCCTTGCTGTATGCTGCAGTCATGACTAAGTTGTACCGCGCAGACGAGAAACGCCGAGAAGATCGCCAGACGCCATGTGAAAATAGACCGCGCTGTACTCACTCCACCGCATTACGCAGACGCCCAAGCACAAATGTTGATCCCAATTGTCTCAAAACAAGCGGTCAATAAGAAGCGGTAACACCCAATCGGGCCAACACAATCCTCACACGTTGACGAAAGTAGCTCATTCCGACAGAGTTGTGCACACAACGGCTCCTTCAAATCGCGCCATACAAGACTGCAGTCGAGTTGTCACCAGTTGCATATTGGCACTGCAATTTTCCGGAATGACAATTGACATAGACTTTTAGAAGAAGCATCGTCCTCCCTGATGATTGCGCAACGCTCGCGGCATTGTTGCCAAACGCTTTATATCTCTTTGTTGCCAGCATCTTGCTGGGAGGTAGCAGGTTGACTCAACCTACTCCTGGATGTGGGAAAGATGAAGCGCACCAGTTTGCGGTGATCCAGTGCCAGATCATAATGATGCATCTGAATGCCACCACGACTCAGTCCGCGACATCAACGGAGCAAATAGCAGCAAGAGTTGCCGATAGCACTGCACCGCGCTGTGTGTTCCGCGTGACAGTTCATGGCGTATTGGATGCCGGCGTTAGAAAGGCCCTGCGGTCTCTGAGCTGCGCTGATGAGCGTCCAATACCAATGATACTCTGAAAGGGGCAAATCCATTCCTCTCGTGGCCGTGCTGGTCACAGCAAACGAGCAGCGAAAGCCATACCTTTGTAGGTAGAGGCCCAACTCAATCAATTCCTCCATTTCCACTCTGATCCAAAAGGTCTATCAATATGTACACCTCCACCCAAACTTTTCGTTCCATTTTGTTTCCCGTCCCATTACCATTTCCCAAATCACATTCATAATTGATGCTCACCCGCAAAGCAGTTTCCCCGCAAGAGATCTCCGCTTACCCCCCAAACCCACCCATCTCCTCATCGAATTCCCCAACCGTCTTCTCCCAACTCCTCTCCGCCCCCGAAGCTCCCGTCTGACCCTCTGGAACATCAACATCCAAATGGCGCTTCCTGTCCCGTCACCGGCAAACCCTCCATCCCCGGATCAATAAATCTCCTATGCTCATCAAACAGAGGGTCATCCAGAACAGGAACACCTCCGCCATCTGCCGTATCCATATTGACATTCAGATTTGCAGATAGAGAGTCCAGAATTTCTTGCTCCGTCATCAGAGGCGCCAGAGGTTCCAGAGGTTGCGCAGGTAGCGGGGGTAACCCAGGAAATTCCTGCCAGACTCCGGCACCGGGAGCAGGTTCTTTTCCTCTGGGCATGACATCCGCAGGATTGACTGTCATCGTCGCCCCAGCATCGAGTCCAGCAGAAGCCGGCTGAAAGAACGAAGGATGAAGCGTGAGATTCTCGAATCTTTTCATAGTCAAAGAAGCTGAAGACTGAGAAGTAGCAAGAAGCTCGTCCAAAATATCGTGTGCTGCTGCGAGATTTGCAGCATGAGTATCGGCAGTAGCGGCATCATCAGGAGTTTTTGCAGTATTAGAAGTTGTAGTTTCCACCAAACTGTCCTGTCTATTATGTGAAGTGGAAGAAACAGGTGTGGCAGTAATAGGAATAGGCCCAACTGATGGCGCAGGTGCCGCACCAGGAGCGGGAGCCGAGAATCCCAAACCAGGAGGATACAGGATCGTGTTCGGAACCTGCATCAACGGCGGAACAACACCCCCTAGCAATGTCGTCGAAGAATCTGCCGCCGCCGTCCCAGGAGACACATGAGAATCTTCACCCGCCTAAGAGTGCAACGTCTCCAAAGGATTTCTCTTCTCGACCACGGGCGTCCTCCCATGCCTTCCTCTCGCATCGCCATCCATATCCTCGTCATCCACAGGACTCCTCTCAGGCGAGTCATTCGGCGACTGCGCTCTGCTGTCCGAAAGATTTCTCCTCTTCGATCCCTCCATCCATGATTTGACACCACCGATCAAACCAAATGCCACACCGGCCGCAAAGTCCAGATTCTTGCCGCGCGATGGTGTCAAACTCCTGCCGCTGCTGCCCGCGGCAGTCTCAACTCTCAATCTATCAGAAGCCGAGACGGCAGGAAGCGGAGAATCGATGCCATTCGCCGTACCACCACGACCATTCTTAAGGCTCGGGGTGACCGAAGGAGCAGGACTGCTGGGCCTGCTAGGCTGCCACAATCTGTTCAACTCGGAGCTCAATTCTCTGCCCGTCGTGCTCCAGTTCTGTCGAATAGTATCCCTCAAATCCGAAACGTGTCGTTTGATATCCATCTCATTCTTCTTCAACCAAGAAATGTTCAACTCTTGTCTCGTCGTTCCTCTCTTCAATTGCCGACTAATGTATTTCTCGTAATCTCGTACAATTTTGGTGATGATGCCCGTGGTGCTGACACCTTCCGTTCGCTGTGTGACAAGGAACATGCCCTTCTCTTTGATCGGTGCGTAGATGTCGTCTCCTTCGGATGCGCCGTAGGGCAGATCGTCGTGCGCGACATAGTCGATGTTGTGCTTCTCTAAGAATGGGACGTCGATGATCCAAGGGCAATCCTCAATCACCTCATCCACCCATCTGCAATGTCTGACACTCTCAGCTCTTTCTTTGGCGCTCATGACAGTGAGACCCTTCCTCTTGAATGTCTCCTCGTCACCTGTGACGCCAACGATCAATCGAGTGTTTGGGAATGCGGTCTTCGCCTGTTGCAGAACACGCATATGTCCGAGATGGAACAGATCGAAGACACCATCGGCGTAGACGCGTACTGGGCGGTCGGTGGGCGGTTTGTTCGTCTTGTAGCCTCCAGCGGGATCGACCAGCCCAGCTTGCGGAGGAGCTTCCATACGCATCGTGCCAGCTTCTCCCGACTCGCCAGTACCATCAGCTGTAGCATTGATGGGCATGGAGACGCTGCCTCCGGTCTGAACAGCCATCGTAGCAGGCTGTTTCTCATTGCCATTGATGCTCCGTTTCGAATTGGCACGAGTGCGCTTCGCCGGCGGATCCATACTGCTCTTGCTCTTAGCAGGACTCGCGCTTACCGCTGCCGCAGCAGGTGCGGCGTCTTGCAGCTCGATGTCGGGAGATTGCTGCTGCTGCGAGCTCTCCACCTCTGCGCCGTTCTTCTCCGCGGCCAACGAAGCCGCTCTCTTGCGCTTGGGTGCCATTGTATGTTTCGTGTCGAAGGGAATATCGCGTCGAAGTTGCAAGTCCGATAACAAGTTTCCCCAAGCAGGAAATGGGCCGAGTTATAGAAAGTAGGCGCTCCTCGGAAGCAGGTCCCTGATTGGCGTTTGTCTGGTCTTACCTGCCGCGGCTGTCAAGACACGCAGCAGAAAGAACAAGACGGGGACGCGAGCTGGACAAGGTAATAAGAAGAAGAGACAGAATCGATAGACAACAGAATCCAGGAGAAGACAGTGGACAACACGTTGTGTCAGTCTGCCTCGCTAGCGGATTGCAATCGAATGACGATCACGCTTTGCCAGCACGCGTTCGCAAAAGCTCTCCCTAGTCGCTGTTAGTGTCGACGTTCCCGGCCGCGGATGTGTGCGTGCACGGCCAAGACCCGCAGGACTTCGCTCCGACAGATTGATTGAACAGTGAATTGGAAGATGACCAGATCAACGACAACTTTCACACTTCTCGCAGCGAGACACCTGATAAACGATGAGAGCATCGCCAAGTTGCATCCCACCCACCACGTCCAAGCAGGATTTTTCACATGTTAACGTGCAGTAGTCAACCGTCTGACTAGCTTCTGACGTTATCGAGCATCTCGACGCCGACTGGCAGGACGGCCAGCCAGCGTGGCAGCCCGACAGCCAACCTTGGCAGCAGATGCGTGGAGCCGACGGACGGCATCTGGCAGAAAGTCGATAGACCAACAAGATTCAGATCTCGAAAAACGTCACTTGTTACACGTGGCTGTATACAAAGGAAGAAGGTGTACACATTAGGTACGATTTTCACATGCTGGTGACGGAGGAACAGTCCGAGGCCGAGTACACGGTATGCACATGCAAGACACTGCAGCGTGTGTACGGCCTCTTTCCAAGCAAAGAAGGAAGTCAGACGACAGCAGATTGAATACAATCAATGTAGAAAATAGGCGGTTTTCGCTACCTTCCAACATCACCTTTGTACACAGCCGAAGTCAATCAACCATTTCACGTGCACAATTCATCGCACCAAAAGAAACAAGCCTGCCCTCAATGCGCCCACGCGGAACGCATTCATCTCGTAAATTAGGAAACACCGCTCTGATTCTATGATGCCACGTCGTCTCGCGTTCTGTACTTTGGATTTATTGGTTTTGTGGTTGATCGAATGCAGCAGCTCAGAGCAGATGTGTTGGGTGCGGGTGAGGTATGGTGGATTGCGTGTACGGGAGGAGGGCAATGGCGCATATGGGTGGCGGCGCTCCGACTAGAGCGAAGCGAGGAGAAGAGGGAGAAGAAAGATCGGAGTTCTTGAATTTGATGAGTTTGGTTGGTCATAGTCGTGCTGGGTCTCGGGTCTCGTCTCGCAAAAGGGTATCAATTCCATGAAGAATCTTGCCTTGGAATGCAAACTTGATTAATGTCATTGAAATCCATCACTTCGTCTTCTCGTTGCCATCTTGCCCGCCGGATGAGTCCGCGATCGGCTTGTCGTCCAAGACAGGTAGGGTCTTGTCTGGCATAGCACCAGATTGGCCAGACGGCTGTTGCGTGTTGCTGTCTTGGCCGGCGGCGGGCGGCGCAGGTGTGCCCTCCCTCTGACTTCGGTCTTCGTTGTTCTTCTGCTGGTTTCTCTGCACCGCCTCTTCGTCTGTCTCTTCCAGGGACGTATCATCCACTTCGGTCACTCGATCTTCCATGTCGACATCGTCGTCGCCACCGTGACCTGCCACAATCTCAGTACCATCACCGAGAAGGATAATTCGTCCACCCCGACCTAGCATTCGTGTTCGTTGATCCATGTCCATGTCGTAGTCATCAGGTGAGTCGTCGAAGCGGTGGTGCATCCCAGGTCCTCTAAACTCGGCTGGGAGATTGTTAGCTGGTGCTGCGAGGGCCACAGACCTCGCCCAGCACGGTGACTGAATCACGGCGTCTGTCGTTGGCGAGGGTACAAGATGGGTCATGACTTGCCGTATTCGGGAGGCGCGCAGGGCCCGTCTCCATTTGCGACTCGCTCGCCAATCTTCTTGTACCACTCCTCCTTAGTCTGTCCACGGAGCAGAGCAATGACAATCATAGTCATGTTGTCACAACCCACACCACCGGTTTCCGAGTTGGAAGCCAGACAGTTGTCCATCATGTTTTCACAAATCGCGTGCAACTCTTGCTTTGCAGCAATGCCTCTTCGGACAAACTCCACGACCGCTTGTGAAGATTGGCAATCCCAGATTCCTGCAACAGTGTCAGCTCTTAGTCTCGCAAGACTGTCCTCGATCCAGCTCACCATCACAGGCAATGACGAGGAACTCATCCTCGTCGCCAATCTCGTGCACAGTCACATCTGGGTATGCCGTGACAATCTGCTGCTCTGGCGGAAGATCTGCACTCTTCTTGAACTCAAAATCACCAATGGCTCTGCTGAGTGCAAGGTTGCCGTTCACTCTGCCGAAATCGACGAAGCCGCCTGCGGCGCATATACGGGCCTTTTCGCCTTCATTCTGCGGCTTGTGGTCGAACGACAAAGGTTTTGCGCGCCCTTTAATTCCCAAAACGGATCTCGAATCGCCGGCATTGCCCTGCAGAGGTCAGTTTTCTGCAGAATATGTTCTTCCTCTCTCCAGTCATACCACAAAGATTTTGTCGTGCGTGATGATGCCCACCGAAGCTGTGCAGCCCGAGACTTCCTCCTCGTATTTGGGGTCTGCGCATTTGTCAGCTTGATCCTTCCTGCTGTAGATTTTGCTCCGAGAAGTGCAGTCATACCGCTGAGGATCGCCCGATCAATGGCCAAAAAGCCATCCTTGAGCGCTTGCTCAAAGTCCTTGCTCTTGAATGAGTCCTGCTTTGCCACGATCTCGTGCAGGTGCTCGCCCGTATACAGTGCTACCTTGTCTCCTCCATGTCCGTCGTACACGCCAAAGAATGATATCCGCACGTCTGAAGCTGCCGGTTTCAGCTCTTTGTCGCCTTCGAGGGGTTGTAGGTCGAGGATGGCGGCGTGGGCGTCCTCCATGCTGATGCGCCAGCCCTGCATGGCACTGACGCCAAAGGCGACGCGGTCATCTTGGCCTTCGTCTGATTTCTGCGCACGTCAATGTGTCAGTCGCGGTGGGAGAAAGTCGTGTGTGGTAAGAGTCATGCCCCAGCGAGTCAACGGAGGGGCCGCACTGCAATTCTTCCCACGTAGGCGTCGTCGGCGGGGCGGGGCGGTGGTGGCGGCGGCGGTGAGGGCACGTACCTTATCCACAACGGGCTCCGAGAGCGTCTGTCCCATTTTGCAGGTGGTCTGCTCTGCGAGGTGCAGTTGGAGGGAGCAGGAATTTCGATCAGGACGGTATAAAGTGGGGGTGCTGTTTGACGCTCGGGTGTTAGGTCGATGAGGTGGTTTGTGTTTGGATTTTCAGGCCGGTGTGGCTGATCTAGACGCGCAGTGGCAGTGTGCGACGCAGGGCAGCGCGGGCCTTTGTCGTGGGCAGAGTGCAGACGGGCGGCGGCGTGCAATTGTCGTCGATCTGACGTCGGGGTGTTTGGTGGTGGGAGAGCGTCTGTGTGGTGCCGGGCAAGGCAGGCAGGCAGTAGCAGTCGCTCGCGTGCTGCTTAGTGGCTCGTTCGGCGCGACAGAAAGAGGGACGAAAGGGGCCTGTTCAAATGACGATCACGACGCTGCTCCGCTGCTCCACCCCAGCCCGCTCCCTCTCAAATGATTTGCACGAATACCATCCCACTGCTGCCCGACCACCTCGCCACGGACGTCGTTTCCCACTCGGCTTCACCCTCCTCCCGACCGTGCAGAGAGAATCTTCAGCGCTTGCAGAGCTGCAGACGACGAGGCGGTGTCCAATGTGACTATCGTACGTGAGGCTGAAGCCGGGTCCAGACACTTGCTTGCAGCTACCGAGGGGGTTGGCGCGTTTCTGCACCTCACCTCCATCCTCGATGCACAGACGTGTCTTGCACATGCACAGTGGCTGGTCGACACGGTGCCACCTGCTGCCCAAGCCTCCTCGCATATAGCATGCAGTCACAGCGGTCTGTTGAGAATACTCAGTGCCATTTCCACTCTTATGGCTTCATTGTTCAGTGATCAAATCAGTAAGGAGTTGTGATAAACATCCTCTGTCTCCTGGTGACCAAATTCACACAGGCCACGGACCGGAGCACGTCAACACTAGTGAGGGACAATCGATGAACATTTGTCGCAAATCACTTTAGAAGATGTCCCTTGCTTGCTACATCTTCGATGCCTCCATTCTGCAGCTGTTCAGATAGCAAGCTGAGAACAAATGGCAAGAGGTTGGCACCCAACACAGATCTTGAATCTGCCCACAGTATACAGCCATAGAAGTTGCAGGGAAAAATTGCAAGACCTTTTGAGCGGCCTGCTGATTCTGATTTCACAGAAAAAGCCAGTCGACATTTGCCTCGATTCGACGCTCCTTCTCTTCTTCCTGCCGCTTCCTTTACCCTCAAGCAGTTCCCGAAAAGACACATGCAAACCCATCTGTCATCTATTGGTCCTCAGCTAGATACCAGTGTCTTTTCTCCAGTACGTCCACTTCACGGCACGCCTCGTCCCTTCCAAGAGTTTGATGTCGAGACGTCGCTCGTGTGTCTTCGTGGATGGTCTGATACGATAACATGATATCCCCTTCTTGAACAAACTACACATTTTCGAAGATGCCAAAACACGCTCCGGTGACAGTTCCTCCAGTATGCTTCTCTTCAATGTCCAGCGATCATTCGATCCTACATGCTCGGAGCGGCAGACTGCGATGATCAGCATCGATGCGTTCGTTCGCAAAGGCTATGCTCAACTCGAAACAAGATTGACTATGGCGCTGAAACGAGAAGAAGAAGAGTACTCAGTGCTTCTTCTCATTCCTTAATAACATCACACGGATATATGTATAGAGTGCTCGCAAGTGATGGGGACGGATATTGCGACACAAATATAGATGAGTCAAGACGAGCAAACATGCTCAGACCGACTCCTCATCTGTTACAATGCTGTGACTGTGCTGGTTGTCAACACTGTGCGAATATGCTTGATCATATTCGATCCGAATAGTCTTTTTGAAAAGATGCTCGAGTCAGAAATGTCGTGCGGCGCTAACATCAGTGTGAGCGATTGAAGCTTGTTCCTGGCCTGGTAAAGTTGCAGTGTAGAATGGTCAAGGATCAGGCAATGGACTATGGGCAGTGGTCTATCGGCGCAGTTATAGGAGGCTGGGGCTTCAGCGCGGGGATAGGTCCTCTCCAGAAACATCTAGTGACATGAGCGTCTTTGCAAGAGATGCTTCCTGCCCATACGGGCTTCTTTACGTGCGGTTTAGGGGACGCAGACGCAATGTGTCACCCGCGATGAGTACGCCTTACCGAGGGTTGTTTCTAACCACATCCTTGTGGTGACTGGATTTCTATTCTGAATGGCCTGCGGCCCAATTTGTTTCTGCATTCTTGCTCGCCTCGCCGGCGGTGCCTGCTGCTTGTTGATGGCAAAGCTTCGTCCGATCGAGCGGCGTCCACAACTGTGAATAGATCCAGCCTCGTGCAATGTTCGCCGGCTGCCCTGGAGCCGTGTGGTCGAAGTGTTTAGAGCACTGCATCGGGTAGATGTCGACTCATGAGCATTTTCCCAATCATATTGGCTGCAGAAATCACATGTGGTTGTTTGCCAAAATGCCGCGAAGGCGAAAGCAAAATGGCCACTGGCCGCACGAAGGATAAACCACATCCGGTCAAGCTGAATAAAGTTTCCTTATCGATGTGCTGCGGCTTGCGTTGGGCTTGAACTCCAAATGCGGTTGTGTAGTAATCATTTATCCGCATCCGGTGCTCGAGTTGTGCTCTTAATGCAAAGTGTCGCGAATCAATTCGAAATCTGTGCAGACGGCGGCCTGAATTTCTTGACTTGTGCTTGGAGAGAGCAAGATGACGTGATGGTGAGTGTATGACAGGAGGTACGTGTGCTGAACAGATTCGGTAACTCTCAGACAAGCCGTATAACGAGCCGAATATTGGGCTCTTCAGTGGCAACACACTGCTTGTTCGGTACGATGAAGTAAACTAGTCAATCACATCGCGGATGCGGAAAGACTCCGATGGCCATATATTGTACCCTCCATGGTATTACGACAAGCCGGGAGTGAGACGGGGCGGGGCTGAACTTACATTCTGGTTGTTGCCATGGCTAGGGTTCTGTTGTAGCACCGTTGAGCTTTATTATTGATACCTTTATGCTTGACTCGTGGGAGCATCGACTTTGGTTGGTGTGTCTGTCACGCTCGATGGAAACACGAGGGGCGTTTCATGGTAAGATCTCAGACGACATGCTGTAGCCTAGCGGAGATGTCATCAGCGGAAGTGACAGTGGTGCTGTCTCTCCCGTGCTTCAAGTTCTGCAGGCCATCGGATATCATGATGGGGAGCTGCGTGCATGGCGTCGCAGGCCATGCCGCAGTCCGACAAGAAATGTGGAGGCAAGCTATTCGTCGTCAGTGGAGATCAGTCACGGCGGCACCACAGATGCGGTGCTCCGATGGTTGTTTGCCAGTGCAAGGCTTGACGTCTTTGTATAGCTTCGCGCAGCCACACCGTTCCTCGCGGAGCACAGCGGTGCTGAGATTGGCGAGGCGAGGCGACGACAGCCCTAGCATTGATGAGGGACAGGTGCCGAAAGCATGGAATCCTTGCATCCGATGGCAGAGTCGACGGACCGGACAAGGTCATTGTCGCACTCTTCGGCAGGCGGCGCGATGACGGGCAAGCGCAATTTCGGTGCAGGCAACAATGCAGCGCACCATCAGCTCGAATCATGGAAGTGTGCAGCGGTGTCGGCTGCACGTGGAAGCGTGGTCAAGAGTGAGGCTGTTGCTCGGGAGAGGGCGTTGGGTTGCAGATCTGCGTTCCCGAACAACCCCGTCGCGCCGTGTGCCGATGTCACAGCGAAAAGTATCGCAGAGTGCCGTGCAGCGCAATCGCAACGAAGATGTCGAACCGAGTCGCGGGCGGGTGCAATGTGCGGGAGCAGTGGCACTGGCACCATCTCCAGATGCACGCTGAAACCGGACCTCTGACAGGGCGGACTAGTGAGCAGGCTTGGCGGCGACGCGCAGCGAGTGGCCTCATCATTCATGCGATGCAGCTGCACGACGACGGAGCGATGGCCACACGCAGCGAGCGGCTGCTATTACGTGCGTGTGGCCACAATGCATGTCGCGTGACGTTGGCCGTGTCGAGGGCGGCGTGGCCGGGAAGGACGTGGTGGTGTGTGGCGGAGTTCTGGAAGCTGCAGGTCGTCAGGTACACTTTGCGCAAGTTGCGCCCGTCCCAAGACATGTCCCAGGAGACTCCCCGCGCTGCAGAGCATGGAGGGGGCGTGTCGCGGCCATGGAGTCTGACAGTGGTTCAGCGGCACGTCATACGCCGAACGGCACAGAGACGGAGGGGATGGGCTGCGCTGCGATGCAATGCAAGTGACGACGAGCACTCGCGCTGCTTTGGCGAGTGAAGTCGACAATGAGGCTCTGCAGGGCAGGATCCGAAATAAACCAGCCACTAGTGCCTCGCAACTGCCGCGCCGAGGAAGCATCGGGGTTGGGTGATTTGCTTGTCCAGCATCGCCGGCGTCATCTGATGCATTCGGGCGTGTCTCGTTCGCCTCACACGCATATGCACCATCGCGCACCAGCAGCGGCGCGCTGCACCACTGGCTCGCCACGGACAGTGCAGCAGCAGCAGCAGCTCGTCGACGCTGCGGGCGCGCTGCACCATCGTCTCTGCTGGACGAGACGCACAGTCTGCACCGCACCCACTCGCCGCGCGCTGCACGACTCAGGGATGGCCGACGCTGGCTAACCTGATCGATGTGCAGCAGCCTGGGTTGGGGCTGGTCGACGAAAAGGCCGAGAGCATAATGAGCATCAGAATCACACTCGTCGATGGCAGATGGCCGTCGTTGGTAGGCACCCCCTTTCTGGCGCGAGGGCCAAAACGAGTTTCTGGCACTGAGTGGGAAGTATGCGCAGCGGCAGCAAGGATGGGCCGGAATTGACATGTCTCTGGTCAGCGCGCTCGCTCGCCGTGCCTTGCTTCTGC
>JAASLG010001541.1:0-13747 GCA_013365235.1 Cercospora sesami
GCGTGAAACGGGTGCAAATGAGACGTGCTCTGCGGTATGCCGCGAACAAGCGGACTGTTCTCTGCCTGTGCGTACGGTCTGTGGATCTATTCAGCAGCGTCTTAGCTGACGGGAACCACAAGTCGCAACTTGGCAAGCAGACGCTGTACAGACGCGGACGAGCGTCTGCAGGTTTTGGGTTGGTCGGGCGATCGTCGCGAGGCACGCGGCGTGATCGTGTCATCGGCTGAAGGCACTAGAAGGAAACTTTTCATGGGCGGCCGGCCATGCGCCTGATCGTGTGGTCATTGTTGCAGCGCAGCTTGAGCTCATTACTCGATCATATCCACTCTGCCCTCGCCGGGCTCCAGTCTTTTTTTCATGTGCGAACACCTGGAAAGCACCGCAGTGTCCAACCGCAGAGGTCTCGGCCCTTGCGAAGAATTTCATCAATTCGCGCGCATATGAACTCATCCGCGCCAGTATTATAACAACAAGCCGTGTTCTCGCCAACCCCGAAGCTGTCCTGAATTTGGCCGAAAAGCAAGCTCACCCAACACTTCTCGCGTCTGTACCCCAGATCTGCCCTTCCGCGTTCTGGCAGTCGTCATTGCCATCAGCTAGCGATTGCTAGAAAACTTCTGCTGCTTCGGCGAAGCTTCCCGCCAGCATGCCGTCCAAAATCTTTGGCATCTGGACAGCGCCCTCCACTCCGCAACTCTTCGACAATCTTCCCACATACCAACAATCCAACACAAACAATAGTAATAACGCCAGCAACAACAGCAGTGCGACATCACTCGTGGAAAGTCGACGTCCCAGCATGGAGCACATCAAGCGCCCGACCTCTCTTTTCAGCAAAAAGCACAGTTCGCATGACAAGTCAAAATCCAAGGAACGATCGTTATCCAAGGACAAACACGCCCGCGATGGACCACGCTCACCCACCGCGCCCAAGCCAGTCCAACTGGGCTTGCTCATGGAATCACCTCCGGTACTGATGCTCGATCCTCCGAACCAATCTTCAGGTGCATTGATTTCTGGACGTCTGCAAATCACACCCAACGTTCCCGAGGCCACGCTTTCCAGCATCACCATGTTTCTTGAATGCACGACGACAACCAAAAAGCCCGTGCACGATCGATGTCGCGAGTGCATGACTCAGATCAAGGATTTGTTCGAGTGGCACTTCTTGACACACCCAAAGACACTCAAGGCTGCAGACGGCATGTCGCAAATGCCATTCTCCTACGTTATCCCGGGCCACATTCCTGCGACCACACATGGAACAGTAGCGAGCGTCGATTATCAACTCCACGTGCGAGCAAAATCAATCGATGGCCAGGAGATTGAGTTTCGACGAGAGTTGATCATCAAGCGCGCACTCCGTCCTGGAAACGACAAGAACAGCGTTCGCGTCTTTCCTCCCACCAACCTTACCTTGTACGTCACGATGCCAAATGTGGTGCATCCCACTGGAGAATTCAATGTGCAATGCCGTATGACTGGTATCACGACGCATCGCGAAGAGACTCACACCCGCTGGCGACTCAGGAAACTCAGCTGGCGCATCGAAGAACACGAGAAGGCAATCTCTCCCGCATGCTCTACACATTCCGCCAAAATTGGCTTAGGCAAAGGCATCGAACACCAAAATACCCGGGACATTGGTGGCGAGGAACTCAAGCAAGGCTGGAAAACCGACTTCTCGGATGGAACCATCGAAGGCGAATTTGTCGCTTCACTCAATCCCTCATCGAAACCTAACTGCGGCATGGAGGCCAGCAATGGGACTAAGATCACCCACAACATGGTCATGGAGCTCGTCATCGCAGAAGAGTGGGCACCAAACAAGAAACCCGGCAACGCCACGCCTACCGGGGCCGCTCGCGTCCTCCGAACACAGTTCGCATTGAACGTCACGGAACGCAGCGGTATGGGTATTGCATGGGACGACGAGCAACCTCCGCTGTACGACGATGTGCCCGCTAGCCCGCCACACTACCCCAGTTCGTACCAGTCGAACGGGTGGCGAGGGCCTTCAAGTCTGCCCCCTGCATTCAGTGCTGCTGGTCCTTCGTCAAGACAGCCGGAACGGAATGAGACTGCAACATTAGCGAGTGGACAGAGCTCGCCACATGGCACAGAAATGTTGGAATATGAGGGTGATGAAGATTTGTTGAATCATGATGTTGAGCATTTAACGCTTGATAACTGATTGCTGATTTGGATGTGCAAGGAAGAAGAAATCTCGTTTTGTAAGGTGTTTTCGTGTTTCTTTTTTGTTCAGCATGGCGATGGGACGGAAAGGAAAAGGAAAGCGTTTTTGTGGTCTGATTTGAGATACCCACGTGTGAGGGAGGTTGTTTTAGTTTTTCCCATTATTTCTACAGCGCATTGAGTGAGGAGGAAAAGTATTATCGGCTGGAAAGCGTAGTATGTTCGCGAAAGATAAAGAAGCGAACAACAGTAATTCGTTCACAGAATTGAGCAGCTGATTCTTTGCTTGTCTGCTTAGGCAGATGCACAATTTGGAAAGTTCTGCCAGAAGTCGTGCTCAATTTCAAAGTTTCGTTCGTGACTTCATGGGAGCCCATCAAATTGAGCACCTCGCCCGCTGCTTTCCTTCTCGAGAGAAAGCGCGACCTTACACACGACGCGTCTCGTCCCAACACGCGCCAACATGTTCCTCTACTGCCCATGGCACGGTCTCGGCGACCTGAGTAGTGGCATCAAGTTGGGATCTTCCACTCGGCAGCTTTACATCGCAAGCAGTTTCTTTCTGCCAACGTCAGGCAGCAGCTCTTCTAGATTTGCTCCGAAGGCTGAAGAGTCGCAGGCTTGCAGCTGCTTCCCAATTCCGCAAAGAGCTTGATGGTCTTGACGATGAATGCACAGCACGAAATCTATCGACTCACGCAACTGATGTCAACAGGTCCAAAATGCAGCAGCTAAATTTGGCGAACGGCGATGAATTGGTTTTCACATATGAGAGGCTCGCGCCGGACATGATCAGGCTACTCTACATCGACCCAACAAGCTCGCCGGATGAAATACGCTTTAACATGCGCCACCTTGAGCGCACTGCAGCAGCGGAAGAGCAGTTCGTGGCTCTTTCGTACGTCTGGGGCAATCCAGAACTGGTCATTTTCGTGAAGATCAATGGGAAAAGATTGGGTATCGCCACTAATCTCGCCTTGTTCCTCCGAACTTTGGTGTCGAAGTGGATGGGCCACTCCTGGGATAATCCTGCTGGAGTTGTCCATGAAGATTGGGCGGAGCACCCCTTCTGGATTGATGCAATCTGCATCTGCCAGCATGACGTCGAGGAGAAGAGCGAACAGGTGCAGTCGATGTCTAAGATTTACAACGATGCTTGGTTGGTCGCATCGTGGCTTGGTCTTGCAGAGCCATATATGAAGACCGCGTTTGCAGCTCTCACCTCGATTGATAAGATTATCATTGCTGAGAAGGAAGAAGCACAGCAGAGCAGACCGCAGCCATATGAAATCCGCTACAACAATTATATGCGATATTGCGAGCCAGTACGGCGAGACTTGGAAGCTGCGAATACCGAGATCCGCGAACTGCTCTGCAATGAGTACTTCACGCGGGCGTGGATCGTACAGGAAATGTTGTGTGCTCAACAAGGCTTCTTCTTGGCTGGTGAGAACTTGGCCTCATACGCGTCTGTGATTATTTTCCACGGCTACTGGCAAGACCATGGAACCAAGGGTTTTGCAAGACCTACAATTGATCGATACGCAGTCCAGATCTTGCGCAACAGACGAGAGGAACAAACGGGCGACATCGCTCGCGAGCACCCTTGCTTCTACTGGACTCAAGTCCTGAGAGACTTCAAGGATCACAGGTGCAGTGACCCTCGAGACAAAATATTTGCGCTGAGCGCTATGCCAGACGCTCACCTAGGACACGATCATCGCATCCGGACTGATTATTCCTACACCAAAGACGAGCTCTATATTGCTGCCCTCGGGCACTTCGAATCGCTGCTGTGGCATGGCTTCGAACATGCCACGCGCAGACTCACTGGGCCGTCGCGCGCTGGATACGCCTATTCGATTATCATGGAAGTCATCGAGGTCCTGCGTCTGCAAGCGACTGAGAATCAACCAATCGACTGGGAGAGCTTGAAGCACAGATTGTGTTCGAAAACTGACGCTGGCGAAGTAGTGATTCGAGTGTCTTCTGGCGGAGAGCTAGACTGCTCTGGGTTCATTCTACAGGACCTTCTGCATGGAGGCCCGATCTGCAAGCAGGCAGCTCGTCCTTGGAGATCTAAGGACGAATGCCTGAACGCTATTGAAGCAGCTTTCCAGGAGCGACAACGGACGAAAGGTCTGAAGGACACGAGCGGCCCTCTTTTTCTCCTGGAACAGGATGGCTCGCACAAGGATGAGGGTTGGTGGCCTATGGAAGCGGCGGCTCATGCAATACGAGATGAAGTGGCGGATCCCCTCGACGACTAAATGTGCCTCTGCAGGTACCTTTGACTGCGCAAGCGTGACCGTCTCGAGACGAGTCGTCTGACTGAGCCTCAAGCATACATGAGGCCATTCTTCATTGAAGTCGCATTCTTGAATCGGCCATCGCGGCGGCAATGGGGCTGGAAGCAAAGATGCTGCGCCCGAGTATGGCCTTCGTCGTGGACACTCTACTCAGAAATGGATCAAAGACCATGCCGTTGATGCGGATGAACACTTCGGTCTGCTGTATCCCACTCGTCAACGAAATTCCCGGTCGTCGGCATACCACCTTCCGAGACCGGAGCAAGGCTGTCTGCCGCACTGGCACACTTACCAATCATGGTGCGTGTTGCATGATATTCTGCATTGCTTCACCTGCCTGCCATCGTTCGATGATCAGATAAGATGTCCGCCTGGAAAAGCGGGTCCAAGGTATCCACTCCAGGCTTTAGGAATGGCTTCATTGGTCGGGTCAGTTGGCCAAAGGATTGACAGAAACAGTAAGGTCATGCAGGTGGATCTGATAAAGACCATGGGATATGCCTTGGCCTCGAAGCTTGAGGCGGTAAGCACTGCTGAGGTTGGCTGTGCTGCTAGACGCGACGAATCTGTACCATCACATCTGCGACAAGTCGAACCGCGACTATGGAACAAGTAGATCGAATCGCTCTCGATGAGATGCAAGTCAATCATGAGATCGATCCAGGTCGAAGCAAACCGACTGAATACCTGGAGACAACGGACATCGAACGAAATGATGCGTTCCTTGTCACATTCAGCTCTGGTGATCCAGCGAATCCAAAGAATTGGTCAACGAAGACGAAATGGGCAGCTACTTTTGCATTGTCAACCCAGGGCTTCAATCGAATCATGATCTCAACTGTGAGTGCAACTGTCACTGATGATGCGTTTACGTATTAATGTTACCTCCACTAAGATCATGGCTCCGGCTATCCCAACCATCGCAGTTGACCTGAGGATGAGCAACATCGAAAGCACCATGGCTCTTTCAGCATACGTGCTCGCCACTGCGTTTGGCCCTTTAGTCATCGGGCCACTGAGCGAGGTCTACGGGAGAAAGAACGTGATTCATGTCACGAATATCTGGTTCCTTGCTTGGAACCTGGTCTGCGGCTTTGCCAACTCCAAGGGCCTCCTGATTGCGGCGCGGTTGCTCGCAGGTTTCGGTGCCAGCGCTGTCTATACTGTTGCATACGGCGTTCTGGCCGACATCTGGCCTAACGAGCAGCGAGGTCGTTCCCTCAGTCTCTATCTTCTGATTCCACTTACTGGTGCCGCAATAGGACCTATCGTGGGTGGATTCAATTTCGAATATTCCACATGGCGCTGGATGTTCTGGGCAACGACAATTTTCCAAGCCGTTGCTGAGATCATCACCTTGCCCATCATTCACGAAACTTACGCGCCTCTCCTGCTTCAGCGTCGCGCTGCGAAGCTTCGCAACGAGACCGGCGACTCACGATACCACACTGAGATTGAGATTCGATCTCAAGGCCACTCCACTTTCAAGATCCTCGCCATCAGTCTTACCCGCCCACTGCGTCTCCTGGCCTTTCATCCGACCATCCAAATGCAGGCGCTCCTTGGTGGCATCAATTATGGTCTCTTGTACTTCGCGTTGGCTTCCTTCTCAAATCTCATCGTCAGCAACTATGGTCAGTCCGTGGCGATCTCTGGCCTACACTACATCTCGCTTGCTATCGGTGAGATTGCTGGCGCGCAGCTCTGTGGCCCGCTGATGGACTACCTCTACTGTACGCTTACATGCCGCGCAGGCAATCGAGCTGCTCCAGAACTCCGCGTCCCGCTGCTCCTTCCCAGCATTATCCTCACACCGGTTGGCTTCCTCTTATATGGCTGGGCTGCGCAGTACAAGCTACACTGGGCTATCGTTGACGTTGGCGCCGCTGTACTTGCCATGGGCATGCAAGTCTTCAACACCACGCTACGTGCATATGTCATGGACGCGTATCCGGAACATGTCAGTTCTGCGTCGGCAGCGACGCAGTTCCTTAGCAGTATGTTGGCGTTTGCATTTCCGCTGTTTGCGGAAGATATGTATGCTGCGTTGGGCTACGGTTGGGGGAACTCTTTGCTTGCATTTCTGTCGATTGGTATTGCTTTGCCGTCGACTGGAATTCTTTGGAAGTACGGAGCGCGGCTGAGAGCGAAGAATGATTCGAGTCATTGAGGGCGCCGAGAGGATGAGTATTACTTCAGATCAGAAGCCGATCCGGATCGACGACTGGTTAGAGCGGGATTGGCGTCGGGCAAATATCGAAGTAGTCGCTTGAAAGCCTAGATCGATCTGTACACTTCTCAAATGATGTTCTGACACGCCCGAGTTCCAATGCATCTATCGAGCTTGGCAGCAGTCGATCGACATGGCTTGCATCAGGCTCGGAACGTTACAAGTCCTTTCGTAACTCGCTATGATCAGCTGTTCTTCGCGACGAAGACTCAACCTGAACGCGTTCCGAGCGATGGTGACAGTTGTCGGGTGAGAATGTGGAAGATTTTGGTGGAGGATCAATAGGTGGGTTGGGCATGGTAGGTGGGCTGAGCTCTCAACACATGGGTTGAGCACGGACAGGCGAGATGAGATCTTCTGTAGCCGGGTTGATCACGGACAGGTGAGTTTGGGAACTTCACAAATGGGTTGAGCGCAGACAGGTGAGTTGACCTTCTATAGGTAGGCTGAGCACGGATATGTGGGTTGAGCACAGACAGATCAACCAGCATGACAGGTGAGTCCAGAATTGACATGTGAGTTTAGCTTCCCACACATGGGATGAGCATCGACACGTGGGTCGGGTTGTCCATACATGTGTTAAGCACGGAGACATGTGTTGTGTTGAGCATGGACAGGTAGTCTGAGCATTGACAGGTGACTTGAGCTTTTCACGTATGATTTGAGACTTGCATAGGTCGGTTGAGCACGGACATATGGGTTGAGCATGGACATGTCAATTGAGCTTCTCAAATGGTCAGCCGAACATTCAAATGGTCAGCTGAGCATTGAAACGGACAGTTGAGCCTCTCCAAGTCGATCTGTCCTCCTGTCGTACCAAGTCTGCTTCAACGATGTCGAGCGAACTTTGACGAGACTAAGCGCGATTGGAGAGACCAGACTGGTACAACAAAGCCCATTTGCTTCGGAACGCATCCGCGCATCTTCTCTATCGGACTGATACGAAGCAGACCGGTCATTGAATTTCCGATAAGCGATGTGACCTACGACAGGTTGGATGAGCATTCATCTGGTCCGTTGATCTCTGTTAAGAGGTCGGTTGATCTCTGAAGACAGGTGGGTCGACCTCCCATAATGGCTCGGTTGATCTACGTTGACTGGTCGATTCAGCTTTGACAGGTCGGCTGATCTCCAATTGTAAGTCAACGGATCTCAAACGACAGGTCGATTGACCTCCGATGATGGGGTCGGTTGACCTGCGTCGACAGGTCGCTTGAGCATTGACCATGTAGGTTGAGCTACGACATGGTCAATTGAGCTTTACCAACTCAAGCCAGCATTGACGATGTCAAGCGAGCTTTGGCGAAGTAAAGCGAACTTCGTTCCAGCTAAGAGGGATCCGCGCTAGTCAAGTACACTCCACAAGTGCGCCTGGGCGTGGAGGATGACAACTTCACTCCCATGTTATCAAGCGAGCTTAAACGAGGCCAGCCGAGCTTGTGCCGTTCCAGACGCGCGCGAAATGAGTCAAATGAACTTGTAACATATGGTAAATAGTTCGATGCATCTATATATGCAATGCTGGTGTCCCTGTCCTCTGAAGATCCATTTGCTTCTTCTGTGGTCATCACACTAGCATCAATGCCACTTCTAGACCTTGTATCGCCCTCATAATTCATACAATGTACAGCTGTTCCTTGCAGGTCGCTCGCTCGCCTCGAAAATGCCATCATAATGCTATTGTTCCTCAACACTCCTCCTCGTCGTACACGGCATCCACCTCCGCCCAGCCCATTCGCCACCTCTCGCCGCCAAAGTCGCCTTTCATCCTCAACTGGCGAGCCATCGTTGCATTCTCACGCCAGCAACGGGCTGAGTAGTCATCGCCGACTGATATGAGGTTTCCTTCTGTCGTCCAGGCTACTGATGTTACTTCCTTATGGTGTCCTCCGATCAAGGCCGTCCCACGATTGTGAATCGGCAGGTCTGAGGCTGCGGTGGCTGAAGCTGACGAGCGCTGCGAAGACTTTGGTGCTACAAAGAGCTCATCATCGTCATCATCCTCTTCTTGCGATGGACGCTCAGGGCGGGGAACATGGCGCTCATCGGTCGGGAATAAGACTGGGCAGTGGTTGGAGCTTCCGATTGCGAGCATTTCGCCCTTGTCACCCGCGGCAGGTCGCAATGCCGCTTTGATGTAAAAAGTAGCCAGGCGCAATTGCGGATGCTTGAAGCCATACAGTGGTCCCATTCCAGACATCGGCTGCTTAAGCATGCGGCGTCTACTGGGCCCAGTCGACATCTCGGGTGCATTGCCAAGGACGATTTGGTTCATCGAGTATGCATAAACAGTCCAGTCTCTGCAGACAGTGTACAGTCTACTACCATCGCCCGACAGTGCCATAGAGTTGACACCAAAGTTGCGCTTGCTATTGTGCACAGCTGGCACGGAAGTGCTTGAAAGAGGAACCGGTGCCTTGCGACAAGACATTCCGGCATTGCGGAGGTCCCACAGCTTGACAGACGCATCGACTTCGCTAGAGGTAACCACCAGGTGCTCCCGTCCGTTTGGTAGGTGGTGGAACGAGGTAATCGATAGCTCGTCTCTGTTTTCAATGTTGTATGGCCGCTTGTCAGACATGTGCCCATACCCGACGTCGAGAGCCTTTCCGAAGCGTGTCTCTGGAGAAGTCCCGCCACCGCGAGTTTTGAGAGACGTTCGGAAGTTCTGCACTGCAGATTTGCTGCCGCAGCGGAGGTCCCAGAGCTGAATAGTGCCATCGCGAGAGCTCGTGGTTATCATGTTGTCGTCGTTGGGTTGGAAGCGAACTTGCTTGACGCTACTCTTGTGTCCTGTCAAGATACAGATGGTCCGCTGTGATTGCATGTCCACCACGCGAGCCGTTTGGTCACCACTCGCTGTTGCCAGAATGTAGTCGTCGGAGCTGAAGGCAATGTCCATGACAGCGTTGCTGTGCACCTTGAACTTTACATGCGTCTTGCTGAAGTCGGCACTCTCCGATGAGTCCAGTAGGTGCACCGAACCTTCTTCATCGCCTACAGCGACAAGTGGATTTGTGTTGCATGCGACGGTGCAGAACGGCAAAGCGGACCCACGAAAGACACGAGAGTCTTTGGGAGTCGTCACGAAACCGGCGGTCTCTGCTCGCCAGTCTCCGGCATGGTCGACGCCTCGGAAGCCTCGCGATGTCGCCATGTAGCCACCAAAGCTTCGCTCCATGATACGTCGGGAAGGGCCAGGTCGGCGCAGTCGTTGTATTGGCTTTGGAAATGGTTGGAGATGCTGCATCAGATCGGGCAATGTCTCTGCCTCGGAAAGCTCGTCATCGAAGATGTCTATGGGTTCGACTGTTTGCCCGTGCCGAAGTGGCGAAGATTGCAGCGGCGAGCTACCCACGTCGATTGAAAACTTCCGACGCTTCAGCGGTCTTGTCGACTCCAAACCCGACTCGCCCAGGAAGTCGTCGGCTTTGTAGTCGCCTGTAGCCCTACGATTGACTCCATTCTTGGTGATGTCTCGCAATTGTCGGCCAGCTCGGCTCGTGCGACTGTGCCTGGACGAGACCGACTTCTGCGGTTGGAAAAACTTCTTGAATCGGCGCGGAGTGATGGTAGGCAGAGCCTTTATTCTCTGTGTGCTGTGAATATCGGAAGCTCTGCTCTGCGGTCTGGGAGGCGAAGACTGGAAGTTCTCTTTCCCGATGGATATCTGATGCTGCTCGAAGTAGTGACTCTCTTGAGATGAAGGCGGCGGCAGGTCTGCCATGGTGGTCGACTTGAGATGAGCAAGGCGCGATGCTGCAGGCCGGATGGAAGACTGCAGACGCGAGTGCAGAGAGTAGAGGTGGGAAGAGGAGCGGTGGCTGGCCACTTTACAGTGCAGACGCGAGAAACGCGTGGAGAGGAGCAGAGTCGCGTCTGGGAGGAATTAAGGTTTCGGCCTGACTAAGCGCCGACATGCCGACCTCGAAAAAAGTCGGTGCTGCGCGAGCTGCGGAGAAAGATGTGAGAGAGCTCTGCGATATTTCGACAATTCACTTCACCTGCTGTTCGGCTCTGCCCTGCACATTTGCCATGGCACCCGTCAAAAGAAAGGCCGTCACCGATGAGCGGCCGAGCAAGAAAGCAAAGCCAGCAGACGTGAAAGAAGTGAAAGAGAGCTCCAGCAAACCGGACAGGACCGAGTCGCGAAAGGAAGAGAAGCGGAATGCTAAGGAGAAAAAGGAGCGGCTGGCGCGCAGTGGCGGCGAGCCTGGAGAAAAGAAGGCGCCTGTCAAGTCGATCTTGCAGCAGGAAGAGACAGCCTTCCCGAGAGGCGGCGGGAGTGTGTTAACGCCTATAGAGCGAAAGCAGATTGAGGCACAGGCAGAGCGCGATGTTCTGTTCGAGCAAGAGACGGGACAAAAGGCCGGTGCTGAGGATGATAATGGTGAATTGTTTGACGAGGCAGAGTCTGCACCCGCATCGAAGAAAAAGCGCAAGGCCGGACGAAAGAGCGATGGAATACCTAAAGTGGATGGAAGTGGCATCAAAATATCCGGGCTGGGCTATAAATCACTTGCTGTAGGCAGTGTTGTCCTCGGCAGGGTGACAGCAATCACTGGTCGAGACATCGCGCTCGCGCTCCCAAATAACCTGACAGGATATGTGCCCATCACCTCTGTGTCAGAACGATTGACGACGCGGATCGAGCGACTACTGGACGATGCCAAATCTGGCGCCGACGACAGTGATGAAGATGAAGACATTGATCTAAAGCAGTTGTTCCATATCGGCCAATGGCTACGCGCTGTTGTCACTGCCACTGGCACAGATGCAGCAGAGGGAAAGAGCAAAAAGCACATCGAGCTATCGCTGGATCCCTCCGCAGTCAATGGAGGTCTGCCTGAGGAGAGTGTGGTAGTGAACAGCACCGTACAGGCAACTGTCAGAAGTGTCGAAGATCATGGTCTAGTTATGGATCTTGGTCTCGCGGATGACAGTGTCAAGGGCTTTGTGAGCAAGAAAGAGCTGGGCTCGGCGTACACTCTGGAAAAGATACAAGACGGGCAGGTGATGCTTTGTCTGGTCACTGGCAAGGGCAGTAATGGAAAAGTCCTCAAGATCTCTCCAGACCCAAGCAGAGTTTCGCTGGCATTGGGCGACAAAAAGTTGCCGACTGTCAACGATGCGCCATCAGTGGATGCATTTCTCCCCGGTACTGCCGTCACTGTCTTGGTCACCGAGTCCGGAGTACAGGGCGTCGCCGGTAAGATCATGGGCATGCTTGATGTGACAGCCGATGTCATCCATGCGCAGGTGATCGGACTGGAAGACAAGGACGTCAGCAAAAAGTACAAGGTCGGCAGCAAAGTCTCGGCTCGCATCATTTATGCAATTCCTGGGGACGATGGCGCTCGGCGAGTGGGAATTTCGCTCCTTGCACACACGATGTCGCTCGTGCCGCCCCCTGGAAGACTCCCCGATATTGCAACGAAATCGTTGAAGGCTCAAGCGGCTGAGCTGGAGCAGATGCTGCCTATGTCGTCTATCATTGGGGAGGCCAAAATCACCCAGGTCTCGCCCAACAAAGGACTGTATCTCAGGATATCCACCAGAGTGGGACGGGAGGAGCGCATCTCGACCGCTTTTGCGCACATCTCGCAGATATCGGACAAGCGAATTGACTCACTGTCATCCACATCGGGCTCTTATACGATCGATTCTGCACACAAAGTACGCATCATCGGCTACAGTCCGGTCGACAACATGTACTATGTATCACTGAAACAATCCGTGCTTGATCAAGCCTTCTTGCGTCTGGAAGATCTGATCGTCGGTGACCTCGTGAGCGGCACAGTGGATAAGATCATTCTGGGAGGCACTACAGGCGTTACTGGAATCCTTATCAAATTGAGCGACAACATCACTGGACTCGTGCCGGAACAGCATATCAGCGATGCGCAGCTGAAGAACCCCGAACGCAAATACCGCGAAGGCTTCCCAGTGAAGGCAAGAATCCTATCTGTGGATACAGAGAAGAGACATGTTCGTCTTACTTTGAAAAAGCAGCTAGTGGATGATGCCGAGGGAAAGATCTGGAAAGCTTACGATGATTTGAAACCAGGAATGGAGAGCAAGGGCACCATCATCAAGCTGCATTCCAATGGAGCTGTCGTTCAATTTTATGGCCCCGTCAGAGCGTGGTTGCCAGTCGCAGAGATGAGCGAAACGTTCATTGAGCGTCCAGAGCAGCACTTCCGGCTCGGACAAACCATTCGCGTCAAAATCGTCTCTGTCAGTCCCGAGGCTCAGGAGATGAAGGTCACATGCAAGGACAGCGTTGCTTTTGACGAGGACCAGGAGCAGGCTTGGAACAATATCTCTGGCGGACAGCTTGTCAGTGGGACAGTAACTGAGAAGTCCACCGAGACTATCTCTGCCGATCTAGAGAGTGGGCTCAAGGGTATCATCCGTGTGATGCACTTGGTCGATGGCTCCCTCGCGAAGGCTGAGAAGGAGGCAAAGCGCATCCGCGTCGGGCAGAAGCTGCAGAACTTGCTTGTGCTTGACAAACAGGATCGTAGCCAGACCGTGCTGCTGAGTAACAAGCCCAGCTTGGTCGAAGATGCCAAATCCGACAAGCTGATCAGTACTTTCGCTGACATCGCTCAAGGAGCCAAGGTTCGCGGATTCGTGAGGAACACTACAGCCGACGCAGTCTATGTCGAGTTCGCCAATGGCATCGTCGGTCTGCTACCCAAGAGTCAGATCTTGGCCGAGTCCTTGAGCAAGCCTGAATTTGGTATGCGAAAGGACCAAACTTTGAACCTCTGGGTACTCGACATGGACCACACAGGGAAGCGATTCCGCTTGACCATGCGCGAGCAAGCGGCATCTGCAGATCAAACTAGTAGCTCTGCGCCTGCTACTCTCGACGCCCTGAGCAAACCTATCGACTCGTCTCTGAAGTCGATGTCAGATCTGGAGCCAGGCAGAATCACAAAGGCGCGCATTGCTTCCGTCCGTGCGACACAAATCAATGTCCGACTTGCAGACAATGTTCAAG
>JAASLG010001542.1:0-11104 GCA_013365235.1 Cercospora sesami
TAAAGTCATGACCGACCATGCTGGTCGCCCGTCGCATCTCGATCTGTCTGTTCTGTGCACATGCGAGAGCATAGACCATCGAGTGCGTTCGTCTGCCTCGAACCCTATGAGCAAAATGGCTCTATCTTGGCAGTATCCACTTGCCAGTTTGCACAGCAAATGCCTGCTTGGATATTTCTCGCCCGACGGCTCGGACTTGGCGACCGCCACGACAACCAGCAGAATACGCCCGACTCTCCAGATGAAGCTTTGTCTCACAACTAATCGCCCAAAATGGTCTTCGCAGCGACGACATGCCATTTCATTTAGGAGGCCTAGACCATGGGTACAGAGTATTGGGTTCTAGACAATGACATTGAGCCGTTGCAATGCCGATCTTCACGCTGCTGCTCGCTCACTCGCTCGCCATGACGAAGGATGTTTGAACGATATCGTGCTCCAACTTGATTCAGCAATGAAGTACCTCTCTCCGTCGCAAGACCAAAAGCCTTGCCCTACGTTGGACTGCTCGGCCCAAACTCAATTTAAGACTTTCCCGCTCCTGCGAAGCTTTTCGTGCGAGACATGGACCTGTGCAGGACAGCCTGCTCGTGAAAGCTTCGCGTTTGCGGTACACATACACACGAACAAGAGTGAGTTCCGAGTACTGTCGTCCTGTTTGAGACGTCCAAACGGATTCCGAGTAGGAAAGCCGTAAGTTCCGCTCACTACGGCTCGGAAATTCCGTTACAACACGTTCAAAACAACGGCCGATCGGGAAGCCGAGAGCCGCGACTCATAAATGCGAGGACCCCGAGCGGTGTGAGAAACTGAAACGTACGCGTCGTGACATGAAAGAACGTCTCTTTTTTCTTCCTGCATCCTAGACCTTGCAAATGCACTCTCAAGGTCCTTCGCTGAGAAAAGCCAATGAACTCGAACGAGTCGCGGTGAACCATATGTGCGTGAACGTTAAGAGTCAGACAGAACTAACATGACACAAGAGACTCTCGTCGCAAACCACACCAAAGCGAACGACAAGAGTCAGGGAGAAAAGGGGACCAAATTTGAAACGAAACCATTCCGACTTCCGTGAAGAAGCAGCTACAAGAAATGCGGCTGAGAATTTGTTTCATCGGTGTGGACGACACTTGACACTGCTTGAGCGCCCTTTGGCGTTCCAAACGTTTGGAAGTACCGATTTAAGCGGTCCAGTATGTTCTGTCAGTCTGTCACTGTGTCAGAAGTGCAACTCTCGAGGAGAAATCACAGGAAAGGCGGCTGAGGTCGTTTCAGAGCGGACTGCACGTCCGGAGCGCATTTTAGTGTTCCAACAAGTTGGGTCCGCATTGTAAAAGTGCCCTATGTGGCATCTCAACGTTTCCAATTCGTACACGGGTCCAATGCTCCGGGGTCTCTTTTCGAAAGAGGCGTGATGAGGCTGAGACACTTGGAGTTTACTCTAGCGGCTGGAGCCTTCAACTTCACTTCCTTCGCCACTGAAGCAAGGGTTGTCCGGTTGGCGAGTTTCGGCCATCGAAGGCCTCATGGTCCGCCTGGTGTTGACATGAAAGCCCTGCCCTCGCTTCGATGTGTTGTGTATGCCGTGGTGAACCTGGATACTTCAGAAGTGCAAAGTGAGGCGGATCAACTCCAGAGTGTTGCTCAGGTCCTAGCATGTATCGAACATAGAAGTCATTGAGCTCTCGTGTTTCCAGAGAAACACAATCGGTGGATTTCTTGCACTTTATTCTGGCGTCCCTCGAATCCGGACAGAGAGCCGCACTGTCACTGCAAATGCAGTGTCGTTTTCTTAATTCTGCTCTTGGCCCATGGCGAATCAATTGCTTTTATGGAGAACACCATGTTTGTTCGATGTGTTAATTCCTAGCAAAAGGTTAGTGCCATTTGCAGAAGATTTTTGGACTTCATTTTACCAGGCCGTTGTTGATATCTGCCAACCGAGTGAGCCTGAGTCTCATTGAATAAAGATTTGGTAGCAGTAAAAATGCCATATTGACCCTGAATCATGGTTTACATTCATGTTTCCTGATAATATATCGGGGGTTGAAGTGATGTGGAGGTTGAGACCTCACCTCTTCTTACTCCCCTTGCCACCACGTCCACCCTTGCCACCTCTCGCAGGTCCGCCTTTACCCTTTCCTGCATCTGCGGCGTTCGACATCATGACCCTCACGCTCTTCACAGGAATAATGCCTATCACCTCAGGCTCCCTCCAGCCTTTCACGAGTTCAGCCTCCCGAGGCCAAATTCTCTCAGTGTCCTTGGAGCTACGATCGAGCTTTCTCTCGTCAGCAGCATCTCTCAACCATTTGGTCAGAATTTCTCGCGTTGCTTTTCCCTTCTTTTGCTGGCCTGGTTGCATCTTCACCTTGTACTTGTACCGTGCCAGCGCAGCCCAAGGAGCAACAGTGGGGATGGCCTCGAGGAGTTCATCTCCAGGCAAAGGCTGCCCAATCAGGCTTTCAAGAAGACCCACAGTCTCAGCTTCAACACCAGTATCGTCTTCAATGCTTTCGTCAAGGTTCAACTTTCTCATCTCCTCGGCTTCAAGACCTTTCTGCTGTGCTCGTTCATGCTGAGCCTTTCGTCGCGCCCGAGCTTCTTCTTCGGTCTCCTTCTTCTTCGCACTGGTAGCAGCTTCTGCTGCTCGCCGCTCATCGGCCGCTTTACTGCCGAGGAGCTGCATGGCTAGAGCACGATCTTCCTCATCTTGATTGGCGTACTTTGCGGCGATTTTCTTCTTCTTCCCCCTTTGTCCACGCATAGGCTTTTGACTGGGGAGAGAAGGCTGTGCAGGCTTGCCTTTCTGAATCCTGGCCAATTCTTTGCGTTGCTTATTGGACAGCTGCGGCTCTGATGCTTCTTCGTCCTTCTCAGAAGAGGCTTCCTCTTCGTTCTCCGAAGCAGCCACGTCCTCATCTGGCCCTTGTGAGGCCTGTGGTCCAGCCACATCAACCTTGCTAGGACCATTTTCCGGTTCATCTTCACCGCTGTCAGTTCCCACAGCAGATTGCGTCTGGGTTGGAGCAGGGGCCAAATGTGAGCCTGTAGACTGCAGAGGATTCCCAGTGCGTGCACGACCTCCCTGCTCATGTTCCTCGTCTTCTTCGTCTTCTTCGTCATGCGCACTGTACGTTCGTCTCCGCTGTTCGTTGAGAGTCTCGTCATCTGAGCTATCATTGGTGTTACGAGAAACATCCGGGAACTCGTCGTCATCATCCTCCTCGATTCTGGGCTCAGGTGCTGCGGCATCTGGAAAGTCGTCATCGTCAGAGGCTGAGCCGCCCGCAGCAGAAGAATCCGCAGCAGTCTCAGCTTCCGTCAACTCAGGCGTCGCTAGATAGCTGTTCTGACGGGGCAGCTCCAAGCGATGTTTGACATGTTGCGCTTTGCTGTCCTCACTAATTTGAAAAGTGACACCGAAGCCCAGTAGCAGCTTGGCAGGAGGCAGGAAGTTCTTCTTGCCGCGAACCACGAAACCTCCAGAAGCGAGATATTCTCCAGTCGGGGCAGTCTTCGAGACTTGGTCGGCGTTGACCCACCATGCGGACATGACAGCCTTGCTGTCCCAGGCGCTCGATGTGCACACTGCAAGATCGCCTGCTTGCGCCAGGGTAGAAGGTGGGATGGGGTCTTCCGGACTCAACTTGTTCTTGACGATGACACTTGCAGCGCCGTCGAGGTCGGCATGAATGTATACATCGCCCTTCTTCAGATAGCGTCGGTATAGAATCTCGTTCTGCTGAGCATCTTTCCCGGCAAGCACAAGGTACCCGTCTGAGGAGACGAACCAAACGAACTTTTCGAACCAGAACTGCTTTCGTACAGGCCTCAGCACATCTTTTTCTTGCTTGAGGTCCTTCTTGAGCTGCGCTTGAACCTTTTGCTCGGTTGACCTGATGGCCTTCTTGGATGCTTGAATGGTCTTCTCCTGCTTGACAGCTGCCGTGCGTTTCTGGTCGTAGTATTGTCGTGCATTCACCCACGCGGATTGAGCGAGGTCAATGTCGACAGTGAGTCTCTTGTCCTCAGATTTAGACAACGTGTCCTTCTTGCCCTCGTCCTCGCTATCGGAAGGCTCGCTGTCAGTCTCGTCGGCATCGTCGTCCTCGTCTTCCGCGTCGAGCTCCGAAAGCAGCAATGTCATTGTGTTCTCGTGCAGTTTCAATGGTAGCTTGATCAGCTCAGCAACAGGGTTGCGCCTCTTCTGTTCCTGTTCAATCAGGCGTCCAATATCTTCCCAGTCCATCCCTTGAGCGATCAGACCATTTACTGCCGCTGCAGCCTCTTCGACGCGTTCGACGTTGGCTTCGATAGCCTGAGCTCTGCGCACGTGTAATTCAGCCGTCTGTTGAAGCCCATTGATACGCTGCTCTTGCTCCTTCTTGGCATGTTCTATCCGTTGCTTCGCGTTCTCTTCTTTCTCAGCCAGCTTCGACTCCAACTTCTGACCTTCGATCGAAGAAAAGAACTCGTCTACGGCTGCGTTGAAACCATCGTGCTCAAGAAAGACGTTGGAAGAATCTTCGACAAGCTGGGCTGGCTTGAAGGGATGAAAATCCTCATACATAAGGTCTCTCGTGCTGTCTGTATTGTCATCTCCCTCTTTTTCCTGCGCGTGGGTTTTTCGTTGAGCTAGGATGTAACCCTTTGCCACAGGCTGGCTTGTAATGTCCTGGATGACACTTTCAGCAACCTTTAGAGCTTGCATTACTTGATCAAGCAGCTCATCGTTATCCAAAACTTGCTGCGGCTCCAGCTCGCGATCGACCTTCGATACATGAATGGCATGATCGAGCAGCACAGGCGGGAACTGGGTTGTAGTCACAGCCAATGCCTTCCTCAGTGTATCCCCAGCTTTCTTCTTGATCTTCTTGCCTGGCTTGTTGGCCTGGTCCACCTGTTTTTGTACCGTCTTCTGTAGAGCTTCCTTCAACCATTCTTTTGTCAGGTCTGGAACTCCATCCGCATTCTGCCTTAGCGACAAATTGTATTTCAAGCCTGCACGATATTGCTCATGCTCCGCGCCCTCGCTGACACTCCTCAGCAGAGCAAGTGTTGTGTACTCGTTATCGGTCAGGATGACATTGCCGCCCGCGTAGAATTCCAGAAACAGCCGGTAGACGCCATCAGCGTGGCCAAAGGTGAGCTCGATGACTCGATCGGTGCCGATCTGCCTCACACCCGTACATCGCCGAGTCCGGAGATACTTGCGTAGTCGCGATACGAAGGGCGAAGGGGCGGTGGCAGTGGCGCGAGAATAGTTGGACAAGTGACAGCGGAATCCAGAGTCGACGATCAACTGTTGGCGCTGCTCTGGCTTGTGGAATTTGAGAAGGAAGATGCGCGAGGACAGATCATAGACATTGGCCAGGCGGAGGGAAGTCAGGCTGTTGTTGAGCTCGTGAGCAATGACTCGTACGTCCAATGACGAGAATCGCTGCTTCATCTTGAGCAGGCGTAATGTACAGAGAATGAGAAGTGAGAGAATCGTGAAGACGATGAAATGCCACCGTCAAACAATGCCGTCATGGCTGCCACCAAGCCGCGACACGAGCCGCAAGAAAGCCTCGATGCGGGGCAACCTTCAATATGGTCCTTCACTTCCGTTGCCTTCACTACAATCACTTTCCATCGACTTTGCACGCACGAGTCCGTTGCCATCGAAAGACGTAATTACTGGCGGCGTTCCTTCAGACACCTGTGGTGTTCGGGAGACTTTCCTGCTGTCAGGACATCAGACACAATTCTTCAGTCCTGCAGGTCATTTATGCTCCTGTCTGCCATACTAACTCAGAACAAAAGTGTAAAGACTGATTGAATTCGTGCAACGAACGCCCTACACAGGTATTCAACGCCAGAGTGTGCAGCAATGACAGCCTTTACCACAGAACCTGTCGACGCCAGCCTCTTCAACTTTCGTCCAGAAAAGAGTAGGAAAAGGCTGAAGCACAAGAATGTCCCAAGTCCCCGGGTGAGGACGATTCTCATTTGCCAAGCGATATCAATAGAAGCTCAGTCGACGTGTGCGCACAGTCAGAACGGGGCAATCTTGCTAAAAGCGAAGGTAGTGAGCAACAAGCTCACGTTGCTCACTTGGAAAGATGCTATTTCACAAGATCTTGGTACGTTCCACTCCTTCTGCCCTTTCTTTGCACCTGCATCGACATTTGTGTGTCATTGTGGTTACACTCAACATTCGAACCACATCATCAACTTGCTGCTGTCGCCATCACAACACACAGCAGTAAGGTCGACCATGGCTGTCTCCGGAACGCTCCATTTCTTCACAGAAGATTATTACGCGACCACGTACAGCCTCCAGCAGCTTCGTACTCTTGTCATCGAGCGTTCTCCAGAATCGGGCGGCGCCCAGCCAGCCCGCTCAGAGCCTGCGGTTAGAACGCAAACGAACGAGGCCTTTTCTCGACTGCCTTCGATGGACAAATTCGATTGCATCCGCATCCTCATGGACGAGGATAGGAAAGAGGGGAAAAGGACTGGGCCATTCCGTTTCCTTGACCTGCCACGCGAGTTGTGTGACATGATGTACACAGAGCTGCTGAGTATTCCAATAGCATCCGGTGACATCATGGAGAAGACCGGTGGTTATCCCGCCATATTACGAACTAGCAAGCAGATGGAAGCCGAGGGCAGAGAAATTCTGTATGGAGACAACACAAGGGAGATCACAATTCGATACTCAGATTCCAGGATGGCATAGATCGGGAGTGGGAGAGTGAAATCCAACAACGTTGGAGAGAATTATGCGCGCTTCGATAGAGCGACCCACGCGTATATTGCCAGCATGCTCCGGGACCTTGACAAGCAGATCGCCAAATTCAAGAAGGTACTCGTGCATCTCATTCTGGAGAATGACAAGGAAGGCCAGGGACCTCAGAGCTACTATTGGGGCTCACGTGGCCTCGACGAGGAGGCTTGTATGGCTGCAAGTCATCAACTCTGGCATGTGATTTCAAGCCTGGCCCGCAGCACTGTACTGAAGACCGTGGAGATCAAAGTCGATTCAGCGAATTTCGATCCCGCGAATTGGACTTCTACAAGTGGCCTTGACACCTGGTTGCAGCGCACGCTGTGGCCTGTAACCCTACTTGGTCAGTCTCCATCTATCAAACTGACTGACGTCCCATCGGTTATCGAACAGTACATCAAGGCAAATCTCGTCACGACTGAGGTACTGCCGAGCAAAGTCCTGTATGATCGGCTCGGCCGAATCATTCAAGATTGCAGGCAGCTCGAATCGCGCATGGGGCTTTTCCAGCATGATGGAGTGCTCGGACACAAGGGACTCGTCCAATGTGAGGCGATCTTGAAAGAAGCATGCCGCCTGCGCTATGGGAAACTTCAATTTATCAATACAGGCTTCGTGGAAGATCTCATGCAGAGTATTCCCGATATGGAGGCGCAGCTGAACAGTCCCGAGATCTTCGAGCTGAACCGCAAGTGGACGGAATATATGAGCACACGTCACACCCGTAGTCGCAATGGTGCCGCCCTCAAGGCCCGTATGCGGTACTAAAGGCTTGACGATAGCGTGGACGGAAGGTGTTGCTAGGCTGCGACGAACGTATTGGCTGGATCGACTACTGACTCCACTTGCTGCAGCACAGCACAGGCAGTCGGCGTCGTTGTATCGTATGATTGATCTCAGCAGAGTCTCAGAGTCTACTTACTAACTAGGTAAAATGGATGAGTAGATCCGTCTCAGTCGACAGTAGATACAATTGCATCACAAGAATTGCGACTCGCACGTGGTTGCTCAATTCATAGTGCGACATCAGACTTCTCTAGCCTCATCACCATCGTTGCCGAGCTATGCCTCTTAGACCTCCTGATTACAGGCAGCAATGAGATATGTCGAAACCTGCAGTCTACAATCAGTTTCTGCCAGGAGACGTTGTTAAGAGAGTCGCTCAGATCGTAGCGTCACTGTCGGTGACATCTGGAATTGTAAAAAAAGGCCGTCTCAATCCTCCTACACAGAGCTATGCTGGCCGACCAAGGGCGAACCAGGAAGATGAAGACTGCAGGCGGTCGAAGTGAACGTTTTATGGGGAAAGCGGATGCGATTGCTACAGCTTATTGAAGACTTCAGGTTCGGTGTCGCCGCGAATTATTGTGCCATTGTACGCCGCCTCGACCGATCATTTTAGGAATGCCTTGTTGTCGTGTCGTGAAGAAAGTCTGGGCGCCGTCGGCCTCGCGGGTCAATTGCCCAGACCACTGGTCGGCAGCACCTTCCCGAAGCAGGCAAGTCGGCGCGTGTGCGGGGTCCTCACGGCTGAGTCGCAGACGCACTCTTCCTGCTTGTACTACACAACGCGGCGGCGGATTGACGGCGAAGATAGCTGTCTCAATGGAGCAATTGGATACTAATCTCGAGACTTATCCTTCGAAAAGCTGTGCCGCTCTCAGATATAGCGATTGTCAGACAGGCGAAACCGCATCGACTTGTTCACCCGAGCCCCACTTCAGGCCTTCGAGGCACTCTACTCGGCAATCTTTATATGGCCCGCTAGCTTTGTAGTCTGTTCTTATCTCGACGACCTTTTGCACTCTCAATCCTTGACTCTCATTCCCTTTATCCTCGCCCATATTCTTTCCCAACACCTGCCCGGAGTGCTGGAGAAAAACTAAGAGTGACAGACCCGAAAGTCCCAAGGATCATTTTCAGCGGCCCATCATGGCTACACAAATGGTGGCGAACTCACTACCGGTGAGAACTGTCAAGCAGAACCATCTCCATCCATTGGCTCCCCTTGATCGCAACGAAATCAACAATGCCGTCTCCCTTGTGCGAGCCCGGTGGCCAGAGGGAACAGACCTTCACTTCAAGACTATCATGCTGCAAGAACCGGCGAAGGCTGAAATGGTGCCATATCTCGAAGCTGAATCCCAAGGATCTCACCTACCAGTCATCGATCGAAGAGTGTTTGTTACCTATTATCTGCGCATGACGGTAGGCACGGGCGGAGGATTCTGATTCGAGGAATCTAGATACTGACGCACCTCCAGAACAAATTTCATGAGGCTGTGGCAAATCTTAGCACACAGATCATCGAGTTCAACGCGCGTCTCGGACCCAACATGCATGCCCCTGGCGATGGAGAAGAAATCCTCGCCCTCGAACGAATTGCTCTTGAGGACGAGGGCGTACAAGCTGAGCTGGCCAAACTCCAACTACCAGAGGGCGCGAAGATTGTCGTTGACCCCTGGATCTACGGCTCCGACGGCGTTGACGACGACGAACGAATGTGGCAATGCTGGCTCTACATGCGTGACCCCAACAACTCTGATGAGGCGGACTCTTGTCACTACGCTTTCCCTCTGACACCGGCTCCCGTCATTTCGACAGTCACTATGAAGGTCATCCGAATTGATATCATGCCGACTGGCAAGGATGCCACACCAACCGGGCCGAAGCCTTACAAGCCCGTACCACCGAACGAGTACCTTCCAGAATACCAGAAGCTGAGGACAGATCTTAAGCCTCTCCAGGTTGTTCAGCCTGAAGGTGCTAGCTTCTCGGTGGAAGAGCAGGGCACGAACAGCATTGTCCGGTGGCAAAAGTGGGAGATGCGCGTCGGTTTCAACCAGCGTGAAGGCATGGTGGTACACAACGTTCAGTACGAAGGTCGTCAACTATTCTATCGCCTTGCGCTTTCAGATATGAACATACCTTATGCCGATCCTCGAGCACCATTCCATCGAAAATCGGCATTTGATCTTGGAGACGCAGGAGCTGGTATCATGGCAAACGATCTCAAGCTTGGATGTGATTGTCTTGGAAGCATTCACTACCTGTCAGCAGTACTTGCGGATGACAAGGGCAACCCGCTCGATATGCCAAACGTGGTCTGCATCCATGAGCAGGACGGTGGAATTGGCTGGAAGCACACAAACTACCGAACTGGCCGTGCTGCCATCGTGCGTAATAGAGAGCTTGTCCTCCAGTCGATCATCACAGTCGCCAACTATGAATACATCATGGCGTTCATGTTCAACCAAGCCGGTGAGATGAGCTACGAAGTCCGTGCAACTGGTATCTTGTCAACACAGCCAATCGACGAAGGCATCGAAGTGCCATGGGGAACAGTCGTCCATCCCGGAGTACTTGCCGCTCACCACCAACACATCTTCTCCCTCCGCGTAGACCCCATGATCGACGGCCACCAAAACCGTCTCGTCTACGACGAAGCCCACCCACTACCCCGCAGCGACCTCAACCCACACGGAACAGGCTACATCTCCAAAGAAACCATCGTCGAAGCAAGCGGAGGCTACGATGTAGACTACTCCGCAAACCGAGTCTTCAAAATCCAAAATGCCAACAAGCGGAACCCCGTCAATGGTAAACCCGTGGCATATAAAATCCATGTCCCGCCGTTCCAGAAGATCCTGGCCGATACCGAGTCTTTCAATTACAAGCGTGCAGAGTTCTCCGATCATAACATATATGCCACCAAGTACCGTGATGATGAACTCTATGCAGGAGGAAAGTATACGAATCAAAGCCGAGGCGGCACCGGCGTTCGATCGTGGGCTAATCGAAAGGATAATATCGTGGATGAAGATCTTGTTGTGTTTGTGCAGTTTGGTATTAACCATGTAAGTTCTGACACCGCATTCCATCTCTCTTTGACATGTCACTAATATGCAACGTTATAGATACCTCGCATCGAAGACTTCCCAGTCATGCCGTGCGAAGTTATCAAAGTGGCTTTCAAGCCGGTGAACTTCTTTGACAAGAATCCGGCTTTGGATGTTCCTCCTAGCACGCAGGACTTCAATAAGAGTGTTTTGTTGAGCGATGCCGCCAGCAAGACCGAGGCGCAATCGAATGCTTGCTGCGCCGTTGACGGCAAGAGTAGCAGCAAGTTGTGATGCACAGGATATGCATATGTATGATAAAAGTATGAAAAGCCACAGATTTCACATTGCGTGCATCTCTCCGGAGCGATGATATCTTCTCTGCCTCTTAGCTCATCAGCACCGCACGTTGTTGTGCTGCGGAGGTCTGTGTGAGACACAGCTGCCTTGCGTTGAAGCATCCGTGCGAGAGCGGCTGCCTTCGATGGAA
>JAASLG010001544.1:0-12437 GCA_013365235.1 Cercospora sesami
CAGCTGAGAGAAAATGTTTGCCGTACATGACTGGAACTGCTGCGACGGCGCCGTTGCACAGTGCTAGCTGCGAGGAAAACTTTCACGGGAGGGGCGGTCTATGGGATGTGACAAGGACGCGCCATATCATGATTAGCTGTGGCGGCGAGCACTACATACCAAACCTCGTTGGTTGCCATGCGGATGACTCGGGGCGATGCGCGGTTCTCGGCCTAACCGAAGTATTGGGTGAGGAATGTTATCGATGGGGAAAGAGTGCCATTAGATCTCGCCTGTACTATCCATACATCTTGCAGGAAGCGCTCGATCTGCAATTTGTAAATCAGTGATTACATTCCTCATGACCGCGCACTGTGTAGGAATGCAACCCAATATTGGAGAGCATAGACTCTGTCAGGCGGTTGCCCGCCATCTATGAGCCTCGTTGCGCTTCGAAGGCGCTGAAGTCCTCAGATTTGCAGAGATTCACTGACGCGGTTCTGTGATCCCCGACTGGCTGCTGCCATCCATCTCTGAACCACCACAATACATCGTGGCACCGTAGTCTCGCGACTCGCAGAGATTCGATTAGCACGTGTCATCATTTCCCCCAGCACAGACGACACAGTGCTCGAAGGCTAAAGACCAAGCCTGCATCGGCAAACTCAGACACTGCTTCTCCTGGGGATCGGTATAATCTACACATAGCACCACGTTAGCACATGCCTCATACTCCTCAAAGCCAAGCGAAAAGAGAGCTCACGTCTCGGAATCTCATCTTCACAATCCGGACCTCGAAAGAGACGAATTGTGCAACCTCTGATCATCTGCCATCCCGTCCTCGGAACACGAGGATACTCGAAGGCCATGCTGTTGAATGGCCACTCGAAGCCGTGACACCCGTGCCGTCTAAACCCTCTGATTTTGAAGTGATTTTGTTCCATTTGCGTGGTGCAGTTCCCGTCAGTGTAGCGCACGAGAGCCAGTTTCTCGCCTTGCTTGGAGCGTCCATGTGAATCCCAAGGGTCGATGACTGGCTCCCAGGCACGAGAAAGGCTCAGTAGGTTGCTGAGAGCAGAGAGGATGAGAAGTGAGAAGCGCATGCTTGTTAGTCTCTGCTTGTGAGACTTGTGTGGGATGAGAGCAGTCGTTATGTCTGTGACCGTGATTTGTGCTGTATTCGAGGAGCGATATGCTGTCCGAGAAATGATTGTTGTGCTATCTCGTACGAAGAAAGTCGTTCAATTTTCAGGTTGTTTGCCAGGTGGCATCTTCCCTCGCTGCGAATCGAGCATTTATGCTTATTGTACTTACCAAAGAATGCAGCGAACAGCTATAAAGCTGGTTCACTGCCGCCTCTTACCATACAAGTAGTTCAGGTCGTACTGCACTCACCCTTCGACCCTCGAGGAGTGTTCATAGCCATCGAGGGAATCGTTGGATCTGGCCATTTCTGACCAATTGCCGCGCTGGCCGGCATCCTGGTCGGACGTGAGGAAGGATGGAAGAGCGCGGACTGGCGACGTCGAGCAGGCCGAGTAGCAGTATTGCAGGATCACGATGGCGTTGTCGTGTACACGAGCATGTTGCAGGCCTGCTCCTTCTCTCCGCTCGCGCTGTCGTCTTGCTGGGGATACGGCTACCTGGTTCTTGCCGCTTTCCTCCCAATGTCTTCGTCCCAGACTTGCAGACTTGACCCCAGACCATCTACAATGCACCAATCTAGATGTGCCTCCATCCTCCGTCGATGAATACGCCTGTACAGCCACCTCACCCAGCGTATACGGATATTCCCCTTCCGGATCTCGGTGCGAACGGCAAGTGCCTGAAAGATCAGCCCACAGCAACAACCTCACTCGGAAGGCGAGGCTCGCGATGCGTACACGAAGTAGTCAACAAACGACCAGTAAGCGGATCACGCGCAGGAGTCCTGCATCTCGCGTGTGCAGCTGGTGGCAGTGCGCGCCAAGACGAAAGTCTCCGCCAGCCGAGGCCATCCGTTGGTATGCGTGTTCGGGGGTTCCAGATTGGGCAAGATACACGCTTCTGTGACTTTGCGGCCAAGAAGATGGTGTCCTCCAGACGACCAGACCGCGTCTCTCGTAGCTGGAGTGCGAGTGCTGAGTCGACAGCTACGACTGGAGACCTCGTTCGACATGGAGCCCCTAAATGATGCGTTGCGCGTCATGCTCATCACCCTCGTTTGAGCTCGTACCCGTTGAAACACGCGACTCGTGCAGCGTGGTCGCCACATTCAAGGCGACATCTTGACCAAATTGGCTCCCGCTCGCTGAGAGACATGGCACAGAGACGTATTCTGTGCTTGTCTTCTGGAAAGCCATGTGCCTGCGGCGAGGCTTTTGGTACAGGAGATTGTACACATCTCGCCTGCACGACCTGTCCAATCACCCGGGAGACAACAAAGTATTTCCAAGAACCATGAAGCCTTGGCCCAGGTCCGAAAATGTGATGCAGGACCTCAGTCCGCCAGAAAGGCACGTTGATTGGCTCGTTTTGTGGTGAGCTCACAACTGGATTTCCCCAGATCAACAGTAGAGTTTGGTCTCCGCTGCTTGGCTGCATGGCCGACTTTCACCTGCCAGCCGACCTGGGGAAAAGATGGCCATGAACGCTACCGAGGAGCTTGGCGAATGGCAAGATCGCTATACATAATGCTCCTCGTGGTCGTCGTACGAATCTCGTCCCTCACGGCCACAGGAGGTTACCCAGTCCTCTCTTCATCAATACAGCATAGCAGCCGCCACCATGGATCACGAGAAACATGACGTGGAGAAGCTCGAGGTGGTCGAGGCCAACAGCGACACCTTGAGCAATGGTGACGAGGAGCGGGAGAACAAGGTACGAAATGAGAAGCGTACGCGTTTGCACGACACTGACCATAGGCACGTAGGTCACCTTTGGCTTCTTCATGACGATGTTGGGCATGGCTATGGCATTCATTGTGGCAGAAGTCACTCCGCTTTTTTTCGTCACCTGCTTCACCGTCATCGCATTCGATCTTGGAGCCATTGAGAAAGTCATCTGGGTCTTGGTCGCGCCCTACATCGCCACTGGAGCCGTTGCACCATTCGTTGGTTCTCTGTCCGATCTCATGGGTCGTAAAGGTCTCATCCAGTTCTCTCTGGTTCTGGTCATTGTGGCCTTCATCTTGCAGGGTGCTGCACCCAACTTCGCCTGCTTCCTTGTCGGCGGAACAATCGCAGGCGCTGCTATCGGCATCCAGCTTCTCTCTGTCATTGCCGCAGCTTCTGAGCTGGTCTCTGTCTCGAAGCGTGGTGCTACGATCGGATACATCGTGATGGGCTTTATCCCATTCGCGCCTGCCTCGCTCTATGGCCAGCTCATCGCAGAGCACGACTGGAGATACATCTTCGCACTTCTCGCTGCCTGGTCATTTATCTCATTCGTGGTTCTTCAGATCTGGTATCACCCGCCACCACGACCAGCTGCCCTTGGTGCAAGCAAGAAGGAATTGCTCATGCGTATCGACTACGGCGGAAGCGCGCTGTCCATCCTTGCTGTGGTCCTTTTCCTCATCGGCATCAACTGGGGAGGAGCGGACTATCCTTGGAGATCGGCCCAAGTCATTGGCATGCTTGTTGCCGGTATCGTCACCTTCATCCTCTTCATTCTGTACGAGATCTACGTGACCAAATACCCAATGTTCCCAGGAAGACTCGTCCAGAGCAAGAGACACTTCATTTCCGTCTCTGTGCTTTGCTTCACGTCTGGATTCAACTACATCCCGTAAGTCATAATTCACTACCATTGTCGCTTTTGTGGCACACGAACTTACACTTTTCAGATTGACTGTCTTTTGGACCATCATGACCTACACAGTGTACGGCGCCTCCTTCAAAGAAGCTGGTATCTGGCTCCTTCCGCTCGGTTTCTGTATTGCAGGAGGTGCCATCGTCTCCGCAATCGCGATCACAGTCTTCAAGAAGCAGATCGTATGGGTCCTGCTCGTCTTCTGCGTCATGCAAGTGGTCGGCATTGCATGCATGTCACTCTACGATCCAGCGAACATCAACACTGTCTGGGGTCCTATGATCATCGGCCTCATCGGTGTCGGCGCCGTCCTCTTGCCATCGCAGGTCGTCTTCTCCGTCATCTCCCCCGACGACCTCATCGGAACCTCGGTCGCGCTCTCCCTCGTGATTCGCATGATCGGACAAGTCATTGGAAAGTCCATGTTCTACAACCTTTTCCGACAAGAAGTCATGAAGAAGGCGCCAGCCATCATCGGTATTCCCGCTGTCCTTGCTGGCTTTATCGTCCCACCAGGCGAGCCTAACGCTGGCCTGCCCGATGTTGCACGAATTACAAAGCTGGTTACTACCATGACTGCTGGTCCGCTCGACCACTATCTGTCTCTGTTCCCGCAAATCGACACTCCCGAAGAATTGGCTTCGATTGTCGCCGCGGGCCAGGAACTGTACTCCAAGTGCTTCCAGCTGCTGTTCTACGTCAGCATTCCATTCGGAACTCTCGCTATCATTAGCTGCTTTGGTCTTTGGGGAATTGAGAAGTATATGACCAAGCGTGTGGCGGTTCACTTGCACTAGAGATTTCCAAGATGCATATAGCATGATTATCATGAGAAATGAAAACGCCCTCATGAGGGCTATGAACTTCACCTATTTCTTGAGAGTGCCCTTGGCCGGATGTCTTGAGCTTTGTAAAGCCTGTCGAATGCCCCGGGAGCGATATAGACAGCTCGCATGAGCCAGAGCTCAATTTGGTTTCTGCAGGGTGGCACAGAGAGGCTAAAACGTCCAGTGGAAGTGGCAAAGCATATCGGCGACTCGATCAGTACTTGGAATTCTGACTACCGAAGCCCACCCCGTGGGATCTCCAAAATCTGGCGACTGAGCGAGTGCCAGATTCCTAATTTGATCAGAAATCTAGCTTTCGAATGGCAGAGTCTCATACCAATCCCAGATAAACGAATCATAAACTACCAGACAACTGCTCTCTTCTAACCTTATGACTTCCCTGTTTCTGCCGAGCCAATTGTACAATATACGTCTCACCATAAGGATTCTTCGCACCATTGAGCATCGCCGCTGCTTTTTTCGCTTCACGAGCGTTTGCCAGGTCGACGAAACAATAATGGCCTGTCGGGAAGCCGGGTCCTTGTCGACTGGGGGGCGGAGAAATGAGTTTGCTGACGGCTTGTAAGTTGAAGTCTTTGAATAGTGTTTTCATTTCGAGTTCGAGGGTGTAGTATTGTGGGATTCGAGGGAGGCGGCCGACGAAGAGTCTGCGGCCTTCTTCGGCGGGGCTGGTCCAGTGGGTGTGCGCACCGTCGCGGTGCCAGCGGTCGAAGACGTAGGGGGGTTGTTCGGCTTGATTTGGTGTTGGGCATGGGGTCGGTTGGGTTCTCCAGTTGTTTTGGGTTCTCCATTTATGGGTGTCTCTTGTGTCTCTAGAAGAGAGATTGTTGTTTTGCGGCGTTGCTGTCCTTCGTTTGGTGTTGGGATTGATTTTGATTGGTCTTCCTCGGACATTCTCGCCTTGGAGGGTATCTAGCACATGCTGAGCTGTTTCTTGGTCGTGAAAGTCCACGAAGCAGTAACTTGGATTTCGTCCGGTAAAGGGATCGATTGAGATGTCGATGTTTTTGCTGGGGATCAGTCAGATCTATGCAGGCAAAGATGTAGTGAGACTTTACTTACACTGTAATATCATGCTGCTGAAACAGTGCTTCGATGTCCCTTTTCTGAGCAACGTATGGCAAATTGCCTACGTACAGCCTGGGTGTTTCTTCCATGCTGTGTTCCTCTGCGCCAACTTGTCAAGTCGGGCGCCACTGTGATCGTAGTGTCAATATTTAGCAAACCCACACCCCAAAAGATAGCAGCAAGGCTCTTTGTCTGGAGATTTGGTAATCTGTTTGCGTATGGTACAGGGATAGCCCACGTGATGGGCATGTGCTCTTGGCGCGACCAGAAGCTTCCTTTTGGGAAGCATGAATCGTTTGCAATACCTTTGTCGTGTGGTGGGAAATGGACGACTCCCGGAATGAGGTCCACCAGTCATTGGTCCATTCATGACATCCTTGGCCAGCGCCTGGCCAAGTACTGAATATATGTAGTGTACAACGGAGAAACTTTTATACACTGCACAAGCTCATGAGGTGAGTGGTCCTGAATGCCGCGGCCATGCGCGTCCCAATCCCTGTGCAAACGCCGCTGCTATGCCTTCAACTGTATCTTTTCATTGACATCTGCCACCTCGCGCATTGACGTTCCTCCCGTTCACGTCCCAGCACATCATCGTCTCTTCCATCTCGTTGCAATCACGCTGGCTGAGAGCAGCTGCTTGCTAAGCTCTTGCTGCTGTATCACTGAGAACAACGAGTGATTCAGAGATGAATTCTTCCCAGGCGACTTCATCTCCCTCGTCGGCGCATACAATGGTCGCGAGCGAACGTCTTCGCCTATTCGACGTTTGCGGACTCTCCAGCGTCCGAGCTCGCACCAGTGACAGATATGCTTGGGTCGACGGCGATCATCTCGGCCAGGATATCAAGGATTGGCTGTTCACAAACACATTAGCTACCGTTGATTCCGTCACCTCATCCATCAATGGAACTTACCTTTGGCACTGTCTTGTCATAAATGCTGATCAACTCCCTCGGCTGTGGGTAGACCTTCAATGCCTTGTAAAAACACAGCGCAGCCTCCACGGGATCGCTTCCGTCCTGGCACATTCCCTCACCCCGTGCGACCTCCTGCATGAAGTATGCCTCTGTCTCCTCGGGATCGCGAGGGAAGCCCTCCTCGTTTGCTTCATCGACCACAGCACGGATCTTCAGTTTTTGCTCCTCCTCAGCGGCTTTAGAGGACTCGTTCACTTCTTTGGCGACTTTCTTGTGCTGGCGTTTGAGGTATTTCCTGAATTCGGGGTCGCTGCGGCGTCGGTAGTCGAAGTAGAATGCATAGCCAATGCCGCTGACGGCAAGGAGGGATGCGATGCCAGCGACTATGGTGGTTGCTGAAGGACCAGATGAGGGTGTTGTGGACGCCATTCTCTCTTTCTCGATTGCCTGTTATGTACTGTGTATCTCGGCGATCCTAGTCGTGATGATTCTGGGTGTTGTGTCGACTGGTACAGAGCAAAGTTGATGTTGAAGAACTTTTGGGGCGCGTCGAACTAGTCCAGTGATGCAAAGCTGGGAAGCTCTCGCGGTTCTTGGCTTCGCCGTCGTCACTGCACGGAGGATCGGCGGTCCGCCCGGGCGAGAGCTCGCCCAGACCAGAGCTCCCATTGTCGATACAACAGTCCAGAGACGTCGCCGCCATGAGTGAGAGCAAGGGCATCTCGCTGCGTCGTAAGAAGACGACGGCGGCGCGCCCCATCATCTCCGGGCCCATTCAGCAAACGCCGCGCGATCCCTCCACCGACAGGAACAACTCCACCTACAGCAGCGTCGCCGACGCGAAGTCCACCAGAAGCGATGCTACCTCGCGCGAACGACCGCGACTGGGTGGCGACCAGACGAGCGACCTCGTGAAGCGGCGCTATAGCACGCGTTTCACCGCTGGCATCCCGCAAGATGGCCCAGCTCCGCCCATGCCGGCCATGCCGAGCATGCCCTCGCAATACCGCAGCGATGCCGCGAGCCAAAGGAGCAGGTCGCGTCCTGGGCCTGGCGGAAGAGGACCTTCTGCACCGGCGAGTGGGAGGACATCACCGGACAAGGGTGGAGAGCGCGGACCTTCGAAGCTGAAAATTGATATGCGAGCGTTGAAAGACCCAAACCTGCAGGCCGAGAAGTACGTGCAGGCTATACTGGCCGATGCCACCGAGCAGGATATCGAGGCCTACCAGCGAGACTTGCAGGGAGTCAAGGCACATACAGATGCAGATCTCCAGCACAATGTCTTCCAGAATCGCACCCAGTTCATCAAGATCTCGAAGGAAGCCGACAAGCTGAAGACGGAGATGAGGACTCTACGGACTCTGATGAGCGACTTGACAGGCGCATTGGGTCATGCCGCCAGTGCTGGCGGTGCCGACTTCAACACCGCTGCGAGTACGCTCAGCTTGGCGGACAGGAAGCGCGCCAATAGGAGTAGCGTCGCCAATCTGGAGGCCATGTGGAGTACGCATCTGCAGACATTGTGGAAGCGGGTGGAGGGTAGTCAGAAATATTTGCCTGCTCTACCGGGGCGACATATCATTATGGAGAGCCAGCGATGGGTGGAGCTCAATGCCGCAACGTGGAAGCCGCGAAGGCGTGTAGCGCTGGTTCTGTTAAACGATCATTTACTGGTCGCTAGCGAGAAGAAACGTCCTGCAGAGGCTGCACCGCAGAAGAACAATCGCCAAAGCATGTATGGCGGGCCGCAAGGCTCTTCCCAGACCACGCTCGTGGCAGATCGCTGCTGGCCTCTGCACGACGTGAGTCTCGCAGACATCTCAACCCGCGCCTCTACTACGATTGGACACTCCAACAGCAAGGAAAACAAGGCCATCGCTAATGCCATCAATGTGAGAGCTGGAAACGAGAGTTTTACATATGCGACAGCCGACAGTGGCGATAAGTTGGGATTGATTGTCGCTTTCCGAAAGGCACAAGAAGATCAAAGAAAACTCCTCGCCCAAGAGCACAACAAACGTGAGAAAGAGCTGGATCAGCTTGGATACCTTTCCGCTCGAGATCCTCGCTCGCTGAAGAAGGCCGCTGCAGCGGGCCAAGAGTCGAGTGACGCGAATTCCTTCAGCAGTCTGTCTCGCAGCAATTCTGTGCTGGTCGATGTCGATGGTCGCCCTCAGTCGATTCGCTGGGTTGAGTCACAAGTCGATGGGCTTGACATTGACATTGCTCTCCAGCACTTCGAAGATGCCGTCTCCCGGGTCGAAAAGTTGCGCAAAATGGCGCGAGGAATCAAAGGCAATCAGACGGCTCAGGATATCATCCAGGCCAAAGTCAATGAACGTGCGTCTAAGCTTGCCAGTGTCGTGGCGAGACAGCTTGGCTACGAAAGTGGCGGTCAAGAGGCAACACAGCGGTCTGTATCCTGGTTGCTTCGTCTCGGTTTTGAAGAACTCGCTCGTACGACGTACCTCGGCGCGCGAACAGATACGATTCGCATTCGCACTCGCTCTTTGCCCTTCACCGGCGCGCTTGAACCATACGTCAAAGCGCTGTCTTTCACGACCTTCACACTATTGCTGCATACCTTTCGGACATTCAATGTCAGCTTTCCTAGTACGAGCGGCAGCGCAGTGGTGAAGTGGGCAAAGGAACGAGTGGATGAATTCAATGCTACTCTGGCAAGGCAGATGAGTAGTATCGAGAAAGATGGCGAGTTGTGGAACGCTTGTGTGAGCATCGTGAGAGAGAATGCCCAAGCGTTGAGGGAGGTCGGTGTAGACTTTCACGGAATCGTGGCGAGAGGACTCGAAGAAGGTGGCGTGAAGGCAAGGCATGCCAATGGTCCCCCTAGTGTTGGGCTTGGCGTGACTACTTGAAATCAGCACAAGCCTCTGGTCTTGGGGCCAGGTGAAGTCAAAATCGCACAGCCAGGATAGGAACCCAGCTGGCCCAAGCAAAGGACGTGGCACTGGGCACAACATGTTAGTGCCAGGATAGGCATTTCTCTCGAAGCGACTTGAACGACCATTTTGCAACCGACGTTTCTATGGACCGGATCACTCGCTCACCATTCACATTCAAGCTTTATCTGCATTCTGTACCAAGCAAGAGTCACTTTACGACGAACGATCGCATCATGGTTCTTGCCAGTTCAGCCTTCTCCGGGCCGGCTCACCGTTGCGCAGACTTGCATCGGTCGATGAGACATCGGGTACCATTGTATCTAAGGTACCGATGGCTCGCCAATGCTATTTACTGGGCATATCGACATCCGCGACTAGAGACTGCGGGCGTCCAAGCATGCGGAAGGCATAGCATTCACCGCATCATCTGCATTCGATGCATGCCCATCCACCTGGCAGGGAGCGCTATTCACGGACACGAGTTGAGAGATGATTGAATACGCGTGATCCAGATATCACCTACGCCTGATCCATCATCCTAGGAGAGACCTACTCGATCGGGCTCGTGCCATCACGTCACACACGCGGAAACGGTCAACGCAAGCGAAGCAACCTTCGCGTAAGGCTGCGCACGAGCGATGGCAACCAGGTACCAGTGTACCTTCAACCCGGTTCATTGGTCTGACAACGATGTCTGTCGACGGAATTGCCTTCCATCCGCACAAGGCGCGACATTCTGACGCAGGTACCGCGGACCGCCCGCGGCAAGCCGGAGTTCTCCCGGTCAACTTTTTTTCTGGGTTGCTTGCGTTGAGGGTAAATCGCGATATGCAAACGAACGGTCTGACGAACGCTGACGCTCGGTTGCCGATAAGCGGTTGTGTGGGATTGTAGAACTAGACAGGACATCCCACGCAGGACATTAACTAGTGTATCGTCCGCGACGTGCGATTTCTTCCAATTGCTTTTCTGGGATTGCGGTGAAGAGGCTTTGGCGTCTGCATTGGATCACGTGAGTGGGTTTTCGTTACCAAGGGAAGGGAAGAGAGGGACTTTGGCTGCATTTGTTACGTCGGACATCCCGCGTCGAGCGGGTGGGCTTTTCGTCGTTCCACGATTCTGGGATTCTGGTTTCGGGTTGGTTTCAGCGGAAGTTCAAGAACAGAAACGAGAGTCGACAAGGTATCTGGCAACACTTCACTGAGCTCAACAATCCTTCTCAAGTCCCAATCGGAACTAGCAATAGTCGTTTTCAAAGACAAAATTCTGGCCTAGCAGCGTATCGTCACTATGGGCTGGAATACTGTTCTTACCCTTGACAAAGACGTCACCCCGGTTCGTCGATCGACCTCTACGACAGAGCAAGAATACACATACAGCACTCAACACAGCATTGCATCCTCAAGCAATAAAACCTCATTCGAAATGCCACAATCGCAGTCACAATCGCAAGACCTCCAATCATACAATCGATCGCGTCGACGCTCATCCACGCTTGCCAACCTCAGCGACACCGAAGAAACCCATCCTTCCAAATCCCGCCGCCGCTCCTCGGCCCTCAACACAACCCAACTCTCCCAACTCCGCCTGACCCAACGTCAAAAATCGCTCACTTCCCGCCTCTTGACCCTCCCACCCGAACTCCGCAACCAGATCTACATCACCTACTTCACCCACCCCACCTACTCCGAAGACTGCCCACCACGAATCCGACCCTCATATACTCTCCCACCCCTCCTCAAAACTTGTCGCCAAATCTACAACGAAGCGATTGGATTGTACTATTCGGCCACACCTGCTTTCCGGTGCTTAGATGAGGATTCGACTGTGAAATGGTTGTGTAATTTACCAGAGCGGTATAGGAGTATGTTGAAGGAGGTGAGGTTTGATACGAGGTGGATTATTTTTTCTACGCCTTTTATTCCGGTTCCTGGGGCGGAGTTGTGGTTGGTGGGGGAATTGGTGGGGAAGTTGGAGAAGAGGGGGTTTGATTGTGAGAGGTGGTTGTTTAGGGAGGATGTGGGGAGTGGGAGGGTAGAGGATGAGGAGGAAGGAGAGAAAGGGGTTACGACTACGACGGGGAAGTTGAAGTGTAGTTTCTATCGGAGGGGTGGTGGGGGACAGGAGGGTGCGATTGTTTGGACGGACAAGCCCGGGCTGATTGAAACTGTTACTGCTGCTGCGTAGAAGGATTTGTCTTTGATACCCTACGAGAGGAGTTTATGGTTATGCGTTTTCTTGGTGCGTTTCCGGCGAAGCGTGGTGCAGTCTTTCTCTCGATTATTCAAGGTATTTGGCAAGATTTTTGCATATGCACTCACACAAAATGTTGAAGAAACAAAATTGAACAATCCTAAAGTGCGCTTCTCATAAATTCATTCATGATATCATTCAATCATGCTGAACATCCAAGAACTCCGCTTCAATCTCTCTCCCTCATCTAATAACCACAAATCCTCCTCTCCCCCGGCCCATCCAATGTAGGCACCACCTTCCTAATCAACCCATCCTCCCCAAACTCCAACCGATCAATCGTCGTCTCCCGATGCGTGCCATCACCCCCCGGAATATTAAATCTATGATACGCAATAAACCACTCATCCGTCCCCGGAACATTCACAATCGAATTATGCGCCGTGCCCAAAATCCCTTGACTCTCATCTTTCTCTAATATCACGCCGTGATAGGTCCAAGGTCCTGTAGCCGAAGGTCCCGTCGCGTATCCGACGCGGTAATTGGGACTTCCGGTGTCGTCGATTGAGTAGGTGAAATGGTAGTATGGAGCTCTGTAGACGACGAAAGAGGCTTCGCGGAAATCGGTCAGGCCGGAGATGGATTGGAGGGTTGAGGGGATGATGGATTTCATGTCTGAGGAGAGTTCCGCCATGACGGGGTTGCCGTTTCCCCAGTAGAGGTAGTATTTT
>JAASLG010001545.1:0-11512 GCA_013365235.1 Cercospora sesami
CTCTTCCTTTCTTTGTCTGTCAGATTCTGCCATTGATCCTCACTGTCATCAGGCGCCATAACTGGTGCTTCCGAATCCATCGAAGTCCCGACATGTGGTTTCCCATACTTGCGGTCCCGATGTCGGTTCACGAGGTAATAGTAACTCGCCAGTAACGATAATATAAGAATCGGTAATCCTTTCGCTCCGACGAGAATATCTTTGCCAGTTTGGTAGTACGGTGCGTCTTTGGGCTGTACAGCATATGGCGCAACAATGTTGCCAATGGAAAATGTCCCGGACATGATGGCTGTTGCAGCGGAACGTTTCGTGTGTCCGGCGATGTTGGCAGACATCCATTGCAACTTGATGCCTGAGGTGAAAATGCTGCAGGATACGAGGTAGATTCCGGCGAGTTGGGCGCCTTTGTTTTGGTGCGGGGAGAAGGCTACGAGACAGGCGCCTGTGAAGGAGAAGCAGTAGCCGAGGACGGAGATGAGCCAGCGGGGCATGATGTGGTAGCGGATCACGACGGCGGAGATGAGGCAGGTGACGACGCAGATCGCGCCGCCTGGGGTGGTGAGGAGGGCGGCTTGTTTAGAGTCGTAGCCGAAGGATTTTATTATGGTTGAGGCGTAGGTGCCGAGGATTCCAGAACCGAGGGAGATGAAGATGTTCATCATGACGAGGAGGTAGATTTGAGGGTCGAGGGCTAGTTCTCGTAGCTGGTGCCATTCGATTTTGTGGCCTGTGATGCCGGTTTGGTTGACGGAGACGTGGTGGATGAGGGCGGTCTTTTCGGCGTCGTTGAGGAATTTGGCGCGGATGGGGCTGTCGGGCATGAAGAAGAGGCAGATGACTCCCACTGTGAAACTGATTACGCCCATTACGAGATACATGATGCCTATAGAACATTAGCATCCTGCTTCTGTCCGTGTGTGAATGTGAGACTTACGCCATGATTCAATCGAAGAGGTCGTAACGTGCTGGAATCCGTAGGAGATCAAGCCGCCAGTGATGAGGGCGAAACCGATGCTGGAAAACCAAATTGCAAATCTGGCAGCTTGCTCGTCTTTTCGATAGTAGTGGCAGCTAATGAGCATCAGCGCGGGGACGAGCGCAGCATCGCAAGCTCCCATTAGTAAACGGATCGCGAGTAGTTGTGGATATGTCTTGACTGCCGCGACGCATGCAATAATGACGCCCCATATGCTCATAGCGACTCCAAGCCATTTGCCCAGCGGCAGTTTGTTCATGGCCAATGCGACGAGTGGGGAGACTGCAAGGTACGTCCACCACAGCGAAGATGCGATATTGTTCAAGTCGTTGCCCTCTAGTTTCAAGTCCTTGGGAAGTCCCATGACAATGGAGTAGTTCAGCAAGAACTTATCGAGGAATTGCAGTCCGAAGATGAGGAACATGATGGGCATGATGCGCCAGTCCACTTTGCGCTGCAGCTTCTTGATATCGATCGCTTGCTCGCCCACAAAGTCCGCCCTGCTGTGAAGATAGTCATAGGCCTCGTCGATGTCCTTGCTTCGCTTCTCATTGTTTATCGTGGCGACGTAGGCGACCGGGTTCGAGATTGTGGTATTAGCACGCTCCAAGCGGAGCTTCTTCTCTTCTTTGGAAGCCATCTCTTTCTCGAAGTTGAATAGAGACAACTGAAGGGGAAAGCCCATGGGGTTCGGTGGTAAGGGTACGGCGAACATTGATATAGTCGTTACCCAGCAGAACGTTTAAACATGAAGCACGGTGGGATTGGGAGACAGCTCAACTAATCAGCGATTTGGGCCAACGTGGTGCAAGGCTGTTGCTTCTGAGTATTTCGAGGAAATTTTGTTAACGTCTGCCAGCTTCCATGCTTCGAGGCTGGGTCCAAGCAGCCATATTGCTATGGCTTCCATGCTGTTTGAAGACTTGTACAGACAGCATCGTGGCCGAGATCCGGGGATCCGTTGAGTGTGACGGCAGGCCGTGCTAATAAGGAGGCTGTTGGTCATCAATGCATGATCTCTTTTCGGTACAAGCTCAGCATTACCCCAGGGTTCACCGAAACCTACCAGACTGGTGCACCTGGAGCTTGACAGACATGGGTATCCTTTGATCGACAGATGGTTTTGTCTTCAGCCAACTCACTGCAAGGAATGATTGCCATTCAGCGTCTCGTAGCGGGCCTCGCCGGTACACGTGGTGGCCGGATATGGTGCCATCAGCGACAGTTTCAGCTGATGTCTGCGATGATGCTCTTTCTGCAGATCCAGTCGCAGGATATCAGCATTACAAGGCAGCAGGCTCCCATGTTGCGCGATCGCAGGAGGGCGGTCCTCGGCAGTCAGGAGGCGTCAGCAGATGATCGGCAGAGTCTGGGGTGTATCGCCCGCTGTGTGGTGAGATGAAGTCGAAGTTGAGTTGCTCCTGCGGATAGTCCGTCGGCTCCTGCTGCCGTGGCTGGCCCTCTCCCTTATTCCCAGAATAGCGTAGCAGACTTTGGCGTTGCCACGATATCCCATCTCAGCGCAACGGCGCACTGATCAAGCTTGCATCTTTGACAGCCGCCACCACTTTGACACGCTCCAGCCAAACGGCGGATTGCAGCGTGTCTCCTACCGACTGGATCGCTGCAGGATATCCAGCCTTCCAACGTCCCCAGTCCGGGATGATGACACGCTCCGGGACATTAGACGCTGGTCTGTGAGCATATCACTCCGTTCCCTTCTCTGCACTTCCCTGCTTGTGCGTTGGCTCAGTCTTTGCAGAGTCTTTGCAGCTGCTTTCTCTCCACACAGCTTCACCAACCTCACCCGATGCGGCACATTCTACCTCGCCTGCTGCAGGCGGGCATCAAGATGCAGCGCTTGCGGTTCGGAAGCGTAGGATGGGGGAAGAAACGGCTATCGTATACAGGCATGCTAGTTGAGACACGTCCCGAGTGGCGGGAAACATAAATCTTCTGAGGACAAGGAGCGGCCCTTGAGGGTGCGCGCGCGCCTGAGGTTTGTGGAACTCGTGCCAAGCCGGAGCACCGCCTGCGTGCTTCCCGTCGCTGCCAATTGCGACCTGGCGAGTTGACCTGCTTCCATTATTCGGACCAAGAATGACAAGTCAAAGAATGCGGTTGACGAAGACATGCAGCACAAAGGCCAGGTCGAGGCGGTGTTGAAGAGCAGAGCATTGCCTTTCTGGGATTGGATGTTTCGGCTCGCCTTGCTTGAAGAACTCTGCCCGCAACGGCCACGCGAACGACAACTCCAGACCCTTCGCCTTGCGATATTCTGCATCGTCAAAACTGGTTTGGCTGGCCACCGCATGTCTCACAAAATGTCCGCCAGTCGCCGGCCGCACAATTCTTCACGGATCAACGAGTGCACGGCACAAGCCGTCTGAGTGTGGCAGCAGGTAATTCCTGGATCATTAATCATCATTCCTTGGCTGAGAATCAAGGACTATGCTGTATGCGATATGGTGCTATCTACTTGTGGTTGCATCGGGCACCACCTCGTTCATGCCTTGAGACTTGCGCGGCGCTCAGTCTCTGCCTCCGGATCCGCAAATTCGTACAGCGGCTCAAAAGGCGCGACATCGCGGCGCATGACTTTCTTGTTGAAGTACCATGGCAACTTCTCCGCGTAGTACTTGGAGTGCTGCCGATTGCCAACATTGAACACATTGTCCAATTCTTCGAGGGTGAGATTCTTTGTCTCGGGGAGGAAGAAGTACGAGAAGACCCAGCCGAACATGTTCCATCCGGCGTACCAGCAGAAAGCTCCCGTGGGCGTGAAAGCTGCGCGCAAAGCTGGCCAGGTCAAGGAGATGATGAAGTTGAAGCCCTGGTATAGAGAGTCAGCACTTTATTCTCACTTCTGAAGCTAACGTGACTTACCCAGGTAGTAGCTGTGGCAAACGACATTCCGATGTCACGGATGTACAGAGGAAAGGCTTCCGCGCTGTACGTGAACGGCACCGGCCCCATACCAGGACTGTAGAAGACCATGAAAAGGTAGATGGACGCTGCGATGCTACCCAACTTGCCGGGACCCGTGATGAAGCCATCCTCGGCAGCCGGAGCAGTGCTGGGCGTGTCTGGGATGAGGAAAGAGAAACCACACCAGAAAAGGCAGATGGCCATCAGCGGGAATGTGGTCAGCAAAAGGTTTCGGCGACCAAAAGTGTCAATCTGAAAAGTATCAGCAAGATGCTATGTTTGTGGAAGAAGTTAAGCTTACAGTGTAGACCGCAGGAATGGCGAACAGCCAGTTGACGATACCGGTTCCGAGAGACACGAGCAGCGCATTGGGTTCAGAAAAGCCTCCATCGACGAAGATCTGAGTCGAGTAGTATGCGATGACCTAGAAATATCAGTATGTGATACCGTGTCACCAGTCTCGGCACTTTCTGCTTACATTGACACCACAGAATTGTTGCATGAACACTGTTTTGAAGGTCAGCAATTGGCCGGGGTCATGCTACTTTCGATGCACTTACTGACGAAGAACGAGCTCTGTGCAGCGCGTCGGTTGCGTCGGACGAAGAAGAACTCCTTCCACAAGCTCTTGCCCTCTCGCTCGCCCGCCTCAACCTCGAGCAGCTTGTACGCATAGTACATGTCTCGGGCAGCCTGAATGTCGTGTGATCGCAATCGTTGCAAAGCGGTGAAAGCTTTGTCGAATTTGCCCTTCTCCATGTACCAGCGAGGCGACTCTGGACACAAGTACACCTGGAACATGACAACGAGCGGTGGGATCGACGTGGAAGCCAACATCCATCGCCACTGCGTATCTTCTCCCAGGAAGTCGACATTTTGGAATGCAACAGATGCGACGAATCCCAACATGATGCCGAAAGCAGTCCACATTTGCCACATCATGGTAAGTGCACCACGAATGTTCTTTGGTGCCGACTCAGCAGCGTAGACTGGTGTCGTACTGGATTTGGCGCCCACGGCGAAACCGAGAGCAAATCGAGCAATGAGGAGATTCCACCAGGTGTCCGCGGCAGCCATCCAGATTCCGGAAACGAACGAGATGAAGCAAGAAATGAAGATGGTACCACGTCGTCCGAAGAACTTATTGAGAGGTGCGTTGGTCCAGCAGCCGATCAGAGCAGAGCACAGATATGGCGCTCCATTCAGAAGTCCACGCCTCCAGACCTCTTCCTCTCCAATGTTAAATGTTCGGAAGTAGAACTGTTGCGCTCCGTTCACCGCAGTCTGGTCCATTCCTTGTACGATGGCTGAGCCGGCACAGAGCACGACGAGGAAGTACAGCATGAACGGCTGGCGCCATTTGTGGTCGTTCTCCTCTTGTAGCCAGCTCTTTTCTTCGTCCGACAGAGCAGAGATCCGCTGGAAACCAGTCTCCGGGGAGCGCTGGGATACACGTGCCAAAAGTCCGCCTTTGCGGAACGCTTCTCGGTGGTTTTGCAGTCCACGAGCCTCGACAAATGCATCTACATCCTGGATGACTGCCTCCTCGGTCATTCCCGAGAGCGGATTGCGAAGCTTCGCAGCCACGCTCGCCTGTCGTGGCGGGCCATCGTTGATCTCTTCATTGTATTCCTTGCCTCCGCTGGAAGAAGATGCCTTCGAAGGAGCCCGCCTCTTCTCGATATCGAGCTGCTCTCCGCCTGGAGCGTTGTAGTTGGGAGCCGCCATATTTGATCCACGAAAGACGCTGTCAAAGTGGAGCACACAGCCCAGAGATAGAGAGAGCAGATCAAAACAAAAACAGAACAGGGAAGAGCACGCAGTAGTATACTTAACACGACCCGCAGAGTGGTCCTCCGACTACTACCCTACTGCCCCATGGGCACGCCGAATCCTACTCAACGTAGATGGCGCATTCCCTCGCGTGCCCACCGCACGTACGTTTGCAGTAGCAAGCACGAGTTCGCGTGCCCAGAGGGCGTTGGCAGACGTATGCCAGGTCTTGTAGAAGACATGTCCAAGAAGTCTTGGTAGTGGTGTCGCGCGGAGGAAGGCGTCTTGATATTGGTTCGATGACGCAAAAAGAACGAACTTTGGGCTTGGCGATTGGAGTGTCCCCGAAGTGCAGGCCATAGGATTGCGGTGTTGTTGTGGAGCCCCAACATTGCCAATGTTCTTGAGAGTTTCACCACGTGCGGGTGCATGTTCGGGGACATTTTCACATCGTTGATGAGGCGACGGCTGACTGCTTGATGTTGTTGTTTTTGAAGGAATGGAAAGCGCCAAGAGGGGACTTCGATGCGGCTGATGTGGCGTCGCGGCGATGTCTTGTGTGTGGAGGCTTTTTTCGGCTCTTGGGCCGAATTGGCGGCCTCTGTTTTCACTCACTGCAATCATTTGACAAGACTCGTTTGGTTGAGAAAGTGGTCAGGCAATGATGAGGATTTTGACAAGACGGACGGTGTTCTTGGCTGAGCGGGATGGTTCGTTGCATCAACCCACATGGGCACGAGAGGTTGCATTTGGACCCGCAGTTTTTCATGCTGGAGGCCCGTGGGAAAGATGCGCTATGAGGGACTTCGGTCCACATTGTGCAGGGTGTAGCATGTGAGAAAGTCTGCTGGAAGATGGCTTGGCGAGCAAAGGTGACTTGAGAGTATACTGGACTGGATCTACTGGGTTGGAGCTGGATAGCTTAAAAATTCTGGAGAAAGGCATCAACATGGTTTGACTACAGAGATGATTGTACTCCACTGCTGATAAGTTTTCGAAATAGTCGAATGCTTACAGTGCCTGGCGGCAGTGAAACCGACCAGTCCTAAGAGTCAAACGGCAGGATGCCCTCGAGCGGCTTTCGAACTCGGGACGAGGAGTGCGGCGCGAGGGTTGATGCTACAAAGCCGACTTTTAGCAGACATCATCGCGAAAGAGCATATCTGTCTCCAACCAAGTAAAGCCTTCTCTGTTCCCTCTTCTGGCTTAGCCGATAGCACCGCAGAGCGATGTTCGAGAACATGATGACAGAGGGCATTCGGCCAATGACTCTGCGCATTACCGGGACCATATTGGCATCACGAGCAACAGCATCGGGGAGCGTCGCTGACAGGACGAAATACCTCACTGTGCGTACGATGGCTGCTCTCTGAAGTTTATAGGAGAACTCGACTTTGAGCATTCCCATACAGAGCACCTTGGAGAGACTGCTGTTCTCAGAAGCAGACCACTAGCTCAGGATGTTGCTACAAATTACGGTAATGTGATCCACTATCTCATCCAGATCCTGGGGCGTTTCTTTTGCAAACGCGGGGTCTGAAGTTCCCGCACGCCCACATATTTCGATCGCACGACGATATCGATAAGGCAAGTTGTAAGATACTTTACCATACCATGTCGAGAAGTGATCTCGAAGATCTTGCAGTGACGGCTGACTCCCGCCTTGATACACCTGGGAGTCATGGTTGACGTACAATTCTAGGAGAACAATGCCCAGCATGAGAAGGTTCACCTGAGAAGAAGCTGACACCGCGCTATGATAAAAAGTCAGGATTGCCTGGGCATTCAAGAAGTCCGGTATCTGTCACTTGCCTTAATGGCAACTGCTGGTTGAACAGTTGTCTCCTGAGGTAAAGCGTCGATTTGTCAAGCGCCTGGCCGGGCTTAAGAAGAACTCCAAAGTCCTCTCTACCGCAAGGGCTATCGAGGAATGGAGTGCCAAAAAGGGTTCGAATATAGCTTGCTATAGTCAAAGCCAGCTGGACCCGCCTTTCCAGGACAACATCTTTGCCAATAAAGGCGGCGACACTTTCGAGGCCTGGCTTACTATCGGATGGAGAATTTCGCTTCCCAACAGAGGTATTATGTGGACCACTGAGACGATTTTGAGCTGTCAGGTCCAGGTGCAATTCCAGACAAGGCACATGTTTTGTGCTCGAAGAAACTAATGGTTGTAAGTCATCCACTATTGGAGGGACTGCTCCGGCCCCTTCGAGCTGATGTCTTCCTTCCGCGTCCGAGATATAGAACACCGCTCGCTGCCAGCTGATATTGGTTCTCAGGGATATATCATATCTTTCATTCCGTTTAGCGTTTGGTTCGATGTTGGGTTCTATGTGTGAGTCCTTACCTCCTTTTGTCCAACTCGTCGCGGGATAGACCTAAGGCCATCGCGAGGGGCGAATGCTTCCTAATAGACAGGGTTGTCCGATCGAGACAGTGGTATAATGCCTCAAGGTGGATTCTGGTCCGGGCTGTCTGGTTGGAATTTGCTCTCATGTTGGCTTTCCTCAATTGCACCTGCAAATCGGCATTGTGAATCAGCGCCGCCCGCAGTGAATCAATACGCTGACCCAGACTTTCTAGCGATTTCTCGATGTATTCTCTGTGGATCACGAACCGGCAACCAGCTAAGAGTCCGCGTGCACCTTGGCGTTGAAGAGGCTCGTTCTTCAGAGCTTGTAACAATTCATCATTAGAACCCTGTTGCAATCAGTCACCTCCAAGTTCACTGTCGCTGAAACACTAACCAGTTTGTCCATGGATGCAATACCCAGTCGTACAACGATCTGCTTCAATTCCTCGCAATAGTCTTGTAACAATGCTTTGCAGTCTACCCAAAGGTCTCCGTGCTTTTGCGTGAGCTTGCTCAACATCTCTGCATGCTTATCATCGTTCCAATCCTGTTTCAAGATCTCATACAGTTTCTCCGGCGGCAGCGGCAACTCCACGGTCCCGACCAGCAAATGTCTGAGCAGATTCTCGAGGTCGCTTTTGCGAGTCCTCAATAAGCGGCGATATCGAGCGGTTTTGATTTCCCAACGCTTGAAAGCTGCCACATGTTCACCTGCTTTGATACAGCCCTCTAGCATATGTATGCAAAGTGGGATAGCACTGAGCACAATGCCTGCTACCTCCATGTTCTCTGATTGACAAAGAGTCACAACGGCCAGCCTGCATTGAGGCTGCTCGACTCAGCCTTGCCGAGCGCTGCAGAGATACCCCTCCTTCTAGTGCAGGAAGGGTGCGGCGTGGCTGAAGCTGGATGGCACAATTCGCCGTCGTCAACGTCAGACGTGCGCTGATTGTAGTTTCGACCACGAATCACCTCCCCATTCTGGCGAGACACCAGAAGCGCCGCCTTCGGAGTCGGCTAGCTTACATCTCACTATTTCTAAGCAGTCAATGCTGGCAGCGGAGGCCGATCAACAACATCCAACACTGCGAGCTATTAGCTGCGAAACTCCGAACCAATCAGATGGACTATAAATGCGCTGGCTGATGAGAGCCACTAGCACACATTGCTTTCAGCCTCGCATCAAAAATCAAATCCAAGCTGCCGGGGGAGCATGCGAGAGCTCATTTAGTTGGATTACTTTTGTGTCAAAACGAAAGCGAACATTGGATTGATCTCCCAAACCTGAAGTTGACGTAACTAAGCAAGCGAGTCGGTTCAGCGCTCATGGCTGATCTATCGATCCGTGGACAGGAGTGTCTGGACTCGTTCACGCAGATTATTGATGAGTTCTATCGTTCTGCCTCCAACATCTTTTGGTCAGGGACCACAGAAGCTGCGTGGGCTAGTCAAAGGACCAGGCTCAAGCTATGGACAGCGGACTTGAGTTCTCTGAAGGCAGAGATTGAGGCCCAGACTCTTGAGAAGCCACCTGATCTCGCAGAGATATCAGTCATTGTTGAAGACCTGGAGCATGATCTACAGGAAGGTAAGCACACAAGAAATCACATCATTGAACCCCACTGATCCAAGCAGTGCTCCTCGTTATCGGTGGAGCACGCTTACCGCTGGAACAACAAGAACTTCCTGTCACAGAGGACGCTGAGCAACTACTCACTGAAGATGAATAAGACTTTCATGAACTGGCCGAACGACTAGAAGCTATTGTGGATGTCATCGACTGCCTTTTCCGGGCGATGAACTCACAATTCGACCATATCTTGCTTCTTCAGAGCGAAAAACTCACTCGCACTTCTCAGCCTGGGCGTTCAGACGTACAATCAACAGAAAAAGGGAAGGGGACAGCTGTGCAAGAAGCACGAATGAGCCCTTCAGATGCCTCCAATATGCCAGGTCAGACAGTCCTTGCAACACGTCCAAGGCTGCCTGAGACACCCAGTGAACGTGTCAGCTCAGCAGTGGCAGATAGTCCTCACGGAGCTTTCAGACCGACGAGTACACGAAAAGCTCTTACTGCAGAATCTAGCACAGGCTCAATAGCAGGGCCGAACACAGGCGACCGCTCATCCAGGTTCGGATACCAGGAAGCACGAGAGCTACATCAACCACGGACTACTGTTCTTTCTTCAGCAAATCTCGAGCGTGAAGGACCAAGATATACGGCGGATGCAGCATCATCATCGCGAATATGGCGCTTGGATACAGCCCGGATGGCTTATCATACTCTTGACCTCATCAGTGGAGAATATGTGTACCAAGATGGTAGTAGAGCACCATTCTCAGAAGATTCCCGTGTCGAACTGGGAGCATCGAGCGATTTCGATCCACAAAGCTCGAGAAGAGAGGTTACGTTGTCCACCGTTGCAACATCCGAAGACGGCCAGACTGATGCACAAAGCTCGAGAAGAGAGGTCACTTTGTCCACCCTTGCAACATCCGTAGACGACCAGACTTTTGAGAATCAGACCTTTGGACGACTCTTCCAAAAACGCCCAAGAGAATACTTCAAGATGCATCGGGTTTTCGCAACGAGACCGGATCGCACGATTCCTGATTCTGTTACTGACGAGTATCTCGAAATTCTCCGACTTGGGGAAACCAGAATTTCAGGAATCTGCATGTTCGCAATCATTATAGAAGCAGACCCTGAAACTGATTCTGTCGTAGCGCTACCTGTATCGACTTATGGCGGACAGGGTGTTGCAGCAGAAGGTGTTGTGAAATCAGATCATGGTATCATCCATTCGGGCAGGAACGCACCGGCGCCAGGTCCTCAGGAGCTCCCTGGCCGATACGAACTTCCCATGATGCCAAATCCTGTTCGCGTAGTTCATGACAGTCGCGGAAATGATCTACATGCAAGATCGAGGATAAATTACGGCAAGCCCACGAAGGTTCCACTTGCGGCGGAGGTTCTGAACATCGGCAGCATTGCGCGAGAATCTCAGATTCAACTTTTAAACCAGTATCGATATGTGCATAATCGTAGAAAGCAAGAGGGCCACCTACAGTAACAGAGGACCCACGCAGGACCGAGGCCGTGACCTATCAGGCCGAATTCTATGAACGAAAGCAAAAAGGCGAGCCAGACAGGGCTATTCTCCAATATTCCATGGCAAAGTATCAACGAAGACACCCTGGCATGACGTGGGAATAAGCTCCGCATATCGTCCAGACTCTGTTGAGATACTAGGAACGAAGTCACATCCGAAGAGCTTTGTTACGACAGGATTGGCTGGCACGGACTCAATAGCTCACGAGAAGCCAGAAAGCAGAGCAAAATTCGAATGTTTAGCACACGGACGGCCATAAAGAAATTGATAGTTTTCAAAAGACAGGGATCAAGTCACAGGCTACATTACATGACCCAACCACAACGTCGGGTTTCGTCCCTTCCTGCCAGAAATGCTTTGCACGAG
>JAASLG010001546.1:0-11077 GCA_013365235.1 Cercospora sesami
CGGCGCTTTTGTGAGTTCCGGGTCATCGTCTGAAGAAATCCAAGCTTCGTATTCTTGCATTTCGACCCAGCCGCCGGGTTTGAGGTTTTCGAAAATGGAGGTGTAGAGTTGGGGCCAGTCGGCGACGGAGCCGCCCATGCCCCGGCCGTGGATGTAGTCGAAGGCTTCGTGGGGGGACCAGGTCCAGGGGGATTCGATGTCGTCGACGTAGAATTTGCAGTTGGCGGGGAGCCAGTCTGTGAGGAGGCGTTGTTAGGATTTGACAGGAGCGAAGGAAGAAAGCTGTGATGATGAAGACTGGTAGAGTTGATCTCATGGTCATCCAGTCGCTTCCAGACAGTTTTCATGGCAGAAGAGGATATGCTGCTGCTTCGAATAGAACCAAAAACAAAGCAACATCACACCACAGCACAACACAGGAAAGTCATAGGAACGCAGACAAACTCACCAGGCTGAATCGGACTCAAATCCACCCCCACAACCTCCGCCTCGGGATACTCATCCGCCATATCAATCGCCCAAATCCCCGTCCCGGTCCCAAAATCCAGTGCTCGTCGAAAATTCGCTCCCAGTGGCGCGCGATGTAAAGCTCCGTTCAACGCCAGGCGGTAAATATGGTGATGTAAATCTAGTCGATCTTGTTCTTCGGCGTCGTTGGGCATGAGGTAGGCTCCGTCGCGGTAGGCGTGGTAGCGCCGGCCATTTTCGTACTTGTAGCCGTAGATGGAGGAGGCGAGAGAGGTGCTTTCTATGGAGGCTATGTCGGAGCCGATGCCGGAGTCGGCGGACTGGGTGTGGTTAGTATGTGAGTTTTGTTGGATGTGGAATGATGTACATCTGTATCGACTTCGACATCGTGAGCGAAGTTTTGGTTTGCGATTACGGGCTGTTGTTGCTGAGGCGCTGGTGTTGGTGCAAGCGGTGTAGCGTCCGCCATGGCCAAGATGTAGCAATGTGGACACACTCAATATGATATCCCGTGTCGTACAAGGCCGTCTGTGGGACCCACGAGTGAAGCGGGTGATAGTTCAGAGCTGGGAGTTACAAGATGAACAGTCCTACTACATATCTTCCTGCCTCACAAAACTTCGTTTGGCGCGCGCGGTGTGCTCATATATTCGGTTTAGTCACTCGCGGGCAGTTGCGGGCGTTCCGTTTGGGTCTCGTGGGTGCACGACTACCGACAGAATGGTTCTGGAGGGATGAATTGGCAGAAGCAAAGCAGGATGATCGCGGTGTGTACAATTGGTTGACGTCTTTGAGACCAAGCTTCGCCGGCGGGCGTTCGGCTGAGCACTCCGTTTTTGACCCTTTGCCGTGTGGTGTGCTTCCTTCCTGGCGCATGCCCGCCCGATAACATGACCTCGCTTTCCTTCGCGAACCTGCACCACTGCGGCGTGCATTGAAGACGGCGCAAGTTTCGAATCAGACAGACTTTCACGGCACAGTAGTGTGGTGGTGACAGCTCACGACAGGGCTTCTTCCATTATGCAGGCCAGCTCCAAGAACTACCGAAGATACTGCAGGCATCGGCACCGCGGACCGTGAGCTTAGGCGTTCGCCCGAGCACCTCGCATTCGTTCGAGCATCCATGCGCAGCGGCGTGTGCATGGATAGCGCGAGATGCCAACTGCAAGCGATGAGCTGGCGGAGCAGCCCGTCGCCATGCCCTTCAGAAGCGCTGGGCCATGTGTCTGCTACTGTAGCATTGCTTCCTGGTCCGCAGCAGCAGCAGCAGCAGCAGCAGCAGCAGGATCTGCTCGCACAACATGGCCCTCTCTTCGTTGCCCTCGACGCCGGTGCTGGCATTGCTCGTATTTGTTGGATACCTTGCCTCCCTCGCCATCTATCGTCTCTACCTCAGTCCACTTGCGAAATTCCCTGGTCCCAAGCTCGCCGCTCTAACCAAGTGGTATGAAGCTTACTATGAGATCGTCCTGAATGGCCAGTTCTCTTTCCACATTGAAGACTTGCATAGGCGATATGGTAGGGCAGGACCAAACCCTACTTACCTGAAAGACGCTGATCAGCTCGTCAATGCAGGCCCCATTGTGCGAATCACACCCGAAGAGGTGCATATCCAAGATCCGCCATTCTGGGAAACACTCTATGTCAAGCACAACAAAACGGCAAAGTACGAATGGACGGCTGGCCGCTTTGGCAACAGCAGCTCTGTCTTCACGACATCTGATCCTACCTTGCACAAGGTCCGAAGAGCTCCGCTGAACTACATGTTCTCGCGCAAAGCCATCATCAATTTCGAGCCGGTGGTGCGAAAGAAACTAGACATTTTCTGTCGAGGATTGGAAAAGTTCCGCGAGACTGGCAGTGTTTGCAACATGACGGAAGCCTTTTCTGCTTATGCCGGTGATGTCGTGACGAATTACTGCTTCGGCTACGATTATGATCACTTGTCCCTGGATGGATTTACTGATTCTTTCCACGATGCCTTCATGGCTGTTTCTGCTTTCGGCCATGTGGCGCTTCAGTTTCCGTGGATGCACTCTGTAAGTTGGTCGGCAAGGCAGGCTCACAATACTGATGGATATGGAACAGCTTCTCAATAGACTACCAGACAGCTGGAATGCTGCCATGAACCCGCCATTGGCCAAATTGCTCGTTTTGCAAAAGGTATCCGCGTGTCGAGCACTTCTCGTTGATCACGTCTAACACGCACGGCAGGACCTCCAAGCCAAAATCGCCTCCGAGCGTACCAAAGTAGAAAAAGGCGAAAAAGAACAAGAATACCCAACCATCTTCCACACACTGTTCGTCGACAAAGACCTCCATGAATCCGAGAAGACCAATCTACGCTTCGCCGAAGAAGCACAGCTCTTGCTCGGAGCAGGCATCGAAACAACCTCCTGGTCCCTTTCCCAAACCTTCTACTACGTCCTCTCCAACCCCGAAATCTACGCGAAATTGAAAGCCGAACTCCGCGACGCCATTCCAGATGTCACAGCACCAGATGCATTCAGCTACGCACGACTTGAGACTCTGCCTTACCTTCGTGGATGTTTGAAAGAGGGTGTGCGACTTTCGTTGTCGGTTTCTGCGCGCAATCCTCGAGTTTTGTCGCAACCTCTGCCATGGAAGGATTGGGTTATACCAGCTGGAACGCCGATTTCGATGACGATTGCGGATGTACAGTTGAATGACGACTATTTTGTGGAAGCTGCGAAATTCAAGCCGGAACGCTGGCTTGGTGAGTCTCCGAAAGCGCCAGATGGAAGTCCGTTGGAGAGGTATTTTGTGGCTTTTGGGAAGGGTCCGAGGAGCTGTTTGGGCATTAAGTAAGTCTGCTTCCAAGTCACCAGCTTTGTCCTTGATTGCGCGGAGTACTGACATACTTGCCATTCGCAGTCTTGCATGGATGGAACTCTTCCTCGCGGCGGGCACTATTCTGCGCAAATTCGATTTGGAGCTCTATGAGACGAATATCTCGGACGTTCTACTTGCTCATGACTTTTTCTTGCCGAGTCCGAAGTTGGATTCGAAGGGTATCAGGATTAAGGTTGTGGGATTGGATGCTTGATGATGTGATGACTGCGAGAAGAGTGAAGAGTTGGAGGAGATGTTGAAGTCGAAGAAAAGCATGTAGATACGAGATGAACGACGGCTATGATTTAAACAACTCCAGCTTTTTCCTTTTATTGTTTCCATCGACCGACCCATTTGACAAATCCGATGAATTCCTCCAAAAAGCTACCTCGTCGAATCTGGCCACTGTTGGATTATACGCGCTGAGTTGCTGCAATCCGGGTAAATATCCCTCCAAACTACGCGATTGGCAAGAAGAGCCTGCTCAAGTTTATGGCCTGCTTTCTCTATGCCGAATTTTATTTGCCGTTCCAGGACGGCCCACGTTACAGAGACCGAGGAAGCCCATCCTCCCACTTATTGTCCTTCTCGAAGATTGTCCTTCCACTTCTGTGTCATGGAAGTGCGGAGAGGATCCCAGATAATGGCAGTGTCTATTCTTATCTGCTTAAGGCGTGCTGGAGAAGACCGCTCGGCTTTGGCGTGGATTCTAATTTAGAGACGTTCAGCCATACTGGCAAATGCTCCTCACGACGGCGTTCTTGATGTAATCACCAAACCGCCGAAATATCGAAGTCAGAAAGGGTGCCCCAGTTGAACACTCTCAGATCCCTTTCGAGGTACAGGAATGTAGCTGCCACAGCAGAGCCTATCAAGGGGTTTGAGGTTCTGGAGAAGTAGCTGTTGTAGTCTGACAATGTGCCTCACATTTGTAGCACAATCTCAGATAGATACTGTAGGCTGTATCTTTTCCATCCCCAGTGTCGACAGAGTTTAACAAGATTACCCAGACCTTCCGAACAAGATTTCGCTTTGCTATAGCGATCTTTTACTGCTCTTGGATTGGGAGTAGAAGCCGGATGTGCTTGCAGTTGTTGTGCGCTAACTATACCGGAAGTTGTTACTACCGTTTGAATGGATGAGGGAGGTCGACGGCGATCGCAGCTTTCTGGCCTAAAGCTTCCGCCAGGGGATCCAAATGTATATTTGCCTGTCGCCCTGGAGGTTCTAATGCTTCGGGGATCCAGAGCAGCAGATGTTGTAGTCTGACAATGTGCGCCCACCTTGATGTTGTAGTCTGAGAGGGTGCGTGCTACAATCTCCGCCCGAGAAAGCGCAAAGCAAAACGAACAACACTGGGGATTCCCACGTGGTCACCCATCAGAGGCGATCTTGGTCTGCAGGTCAAAGGGAAGTTCTCGTGTTGTGAAAATTGTTTCTTCGAAAGGGTTGGTAGTGTCAGCGAGGGCAGAGAATGGTTTGGCCATGTCTTGGTGTTGTCTGAAGGTGAGTGTGAGAGGAAAGAAAGAAGATTGGAAGGGAGAAAAAGATATACATGAGAAGTTCGGATGCGGCCTCAATGGCAATTTATTTTGAGCTCACATTCGTCCTCAAACTTCAAAGCCTAATCCTCATTGTTCAGTTGAGGCCTCAGAAGAAGTCCAACGTGATTGGAGTTCTGCTCAAAAGCGTTCTTAATGATCATGTATGAGTTCGGCGCCATGTGGTAGCAGTCAAATGTTTGGAGTAGCAACGAACATGGGATCACTGCCAAGCCATATCGGTCTCGAACTCTGTCGCAAGCGGCAGCATTTCCCAGACCCTCTCAGTTCCAATAGCTTGTTCGATGGTATTAGGTAAGAGCGTACAAGTGAGTTCTGGGTATGATCGGGATGGATGTTGCTAAGGTGATGGAATGCCCATTCTGAGAATCTTCTGCACTGGGACGAGAGAAGCGTATAAATGTCTTCATCGTTCGTGATGTTTTTGAATTTGATTCGAGACAATTGCAGTAGTAGATCAGGAAGTCGGCAGATCGAGGAGGTGCTTTCGTAAGAGCTAGGCATCTGACATCAGTTCATGGCATCGCAGGCGAGTAGAACCAGATATCAAGACCCTTCCCACCTCCCAGAAAATAAGCTGTTACTTCTCTGAACGCCCACGTCCTCCTAGACACGATGCCCCGGCTAAGATCCATTCGCTTGCCCGTCCGCTCCACTGCTACTTCCTTGGCTCTGAGGCTCTGGCGTCAGTTCTCGAATCATCTTCTTCAGCTCATCAATCTCATCTCTCAGCTTTCTGACTTCCAACAATGTTCCGTCAACCACAACATCTGGCGCCGTCTCCTCCACTCTCTTCGACCAACCCGTTCCCTCAACGTCCAGCTCAGGCTCCAGTTGCTCCCACTCCTCGATCGTGTCATCATCACTTTCGTGTCTGCTGCGATTGAAGCGAACCAGACGCGCCGTTCTCGTCTCCAGCAAAGCTGTGATGAGAAGCAGAGGAGAATATATGACTCCCATGACCAGATCATTGAGTTGCTCGTATCGCTTTCTCGACATCCACCATTCGAACGGAAGGATCAAGAAGACGATCTCGATGAGGTTGAACGGAGCAATGAAGACATTCTCGTCGGGCGCTCGCACAAACTGCATAGTCTTCTGCGCAAAAAGAGCCAGGTACTCATCTGTCGCATTTCCAGTGATGTCTTCGTATGCGCTGTTATACAAAGCGATCAGAATGTTCAGCAAGATGACAATGATGACAAAGTTGTAGATGTAATAAAGTGTGATGCCGAAGGGAGGAGCAAAATCCTCCCACCCGTCGAACTCAGGCGAGCCCATGATGGCGTTGAGCATCATCTTGACGATGAAATTGGAAGCACTGATCTCTCCATCGGTTTGATCCATTCCTATGAAGCCTTGGAAGAAGCCTGCCAGCACGGCAATGAGGAGAGCGAAGAAGATGAGGGATTCGCGCATCATGACCTTGAGCACGACCAGCATGGCGCCGAAGAAACGGAAGCTGTCCAGATAGAGCATGAGTCGGGTCCAGAACATTGGAGAGCTGAATGCGAGGAAGTTGTAGGACAGAGTATTGAGGTGAACCCGGCGTGGAGAATGCCAATCGTAGCCGAGAGCTATCATGCGAAGCACGAAGGACACGGTCAGAAGGGAATACAAGGTCAGGTTGAAGACGTTCCAGAAGCCGAAATAGTATCTGCCGATTTTGAGAAATTTGGAAAGCTCGTCGCAGAGGAAACCAGCTGTGAAGAGATAGAGCAAGCCTTCGACTACATCGAGCTCTCCACCTGCGTTAATCGTATTGATAGCGCCTGTGTAGAGGCCGAGGAAGGCAATGGTGATGCCAATTTGCAGCGCGTTCTGATATTGTGGTACGCGCATACGGTCCGGGTCGAAGTGGTCCCAGTAATTGGTGCTAGTCTTCAGCTTGTAGTCGGTGAATCTGCTCGGGTCGTCCTCGTCCTGCACCAGCCAGCCTCGCCACAAGTGGGATATGCACTTTTGATAGCCGGAGCTGCCTATCACGCGAACAGCATGCAAGTCGACGGCCTTCTCTATGGCGTTCGCGGGGTGTGTATCCTCGCCATCGACCACAATGCTGTAGCGCTTCAGCAGCACTTCTTGCATGAGGTAGTTCATATCGTCTTCTTCCTCAATGATGTGCTTAGCGATCATCTCACAAGCTGTCGCTCGCAGCTCGTGTAGATCTGCATCCCATAGCTCGAGGATGGCTTGTCTCTTGAACCAGTGCTTGACGATCAGCAAGCAGTATACCACACACGAGCCATAGTCTTCGTCTGAGCCTGACACTTTGCCAGCAGACTTGGCAGTCTTGATCACGGCGGGCGTGATGACATTGCTGTGAGGGGCGGTGATGCGCTCTTCGGGAAGTTCACATGGAATCACTTGTTCGAGCTGGTACTTGAGGCGGAGCGCGACGAAGGTCACGGCCTTGGCCGGGAAGGCGGAGGGAATATTGGTCTCGCGGTGGGTGGGGAGTAGGCGGGAGAGCTCGTCGGTGAGGCCATGGTGTCGGTCGTGGTGTCGGTCCGAGTCGAAGATGCTGTTGGTTCAGTCCGTCAGCTCGGAAGCGAGGCTCTTCAGGCACGCTTTGTGCTACCACGCGCATACCGGTCGAAGAAGCCCATTGCAGGGTGTCGCTGGCGATTTCTGGTGCCTATCGCAGAATGTCTACCGGTTCCACGCAGCTACAGGAGTGAGGATCGTAGGAATGGAGGAGTCTCAGGTGGTGCCACCCTCTTGCCAGCCTCTTTGTCTTGCGAACCAAGATGAGCGCGTTGGCGGCGGTGGAGCTTGGAAGCTCTCGCCAATGACGACGATCAACAGCAGGGATCCGTCGCGTGGCATCGCGTCCACCACACGTTCCAGCTGCATCCATTGTTCACTTCACCTCTTTCATATCCGCCCATCCCGCCATGCCTCCCAGGAAGAAGGCTCGCCATTCCCAGGCGACCTCACCCTCGCCCTCCGCTTCCCGCCAAAAGACTCCCGAAACCGCGCCGTCTCAACACTCAAATTCTTCCCCGAACAAGCCTCCCGAAGCAATTGCCTCAGACGACCCATGGAGCGACCACGAAGAGATCGGCCTCTTCAAAGGCTTGATGATATGGAAGCCCACAGGTATCCACAAGCATTTCCGCTTGGTCGCTCTTCACAACTGGCTGCTGGAGAACAACTACATCCATTCCCGCAATGAGCATACGAAGCCCAAAGGGATTCGTGCGAAGCTTGAGACATTGTACAACATGGACGCGCTAGACGCCAGAGAAGATGCACGACAACTGCCGGCTGTGGAGCTTCCCGACGCAGAGCAAACAGATGCCAAGGGAACAGTACTGGACGATGACATCTACAGCGAGGCCGATAATCGCATCGAGCAAGATGACTTTGCTCTGCCGCCCGAAGAAGGCTTCGAAAAGGACATGTGGGATCGCAGGCTACCGAACAAGAAGCAAAAGACGGAAGAAGAAGAAAGCGACCTCGAACTTCCGGATCTGAACCTCGCCGAAGAACCACCTGTACGGTTCGTGGCAACAGTTTCCATCGAGCCAAGTGATAATGCTACGCCTGGTTCGAGAAGAGGCAGAGGCGGTGGAGCTGGGTCGAGAAGAAAGAGTCTTCCGAAAGTCGCAGCTGCTGCTACGAGAAGGAGCGCGAGACAAGCGGAGAGCACGGCTGATGAGGAGGAAGGTACTGCCGAGGAAGAGAAGAATGAAGACGAGGATGAAGAAGAAGAGGAGATTGAGAACAGTGACAGCGAGGATCGGAGTGAGGCGAGTACACCGGCACCAAGGGCAACGAGGACGAAAGGCGCAAGAGGGAGGACAAGGGCCAGGGCTGGAGGACAAGCCGGTGCGAAGAGGAAGGCACGCTGAAGCGTGCTTGTTCAAAGAGACCTTGCGGTCGAGCGCGTCTCGCATTTTCCAAGCACTATTCCGGACTATGATACATGATTCGACCCAGCGCAGCTGAGTTTCACGCTCCCCACTACGTTTCCGGATCCTTTGTGCTCACATTCTTGTCGAAGACTTCGAGTAACCTCCGGCCTGGCCTCTATCTGGTTGAAGTCAGCACAGTATCTATCCCGTTTCGGAAAATATGACTTACCTGGCATCCATCTGGTGTCCCATGGCAGAGGTCCAGCCGCGGGCTGTGGAAGCTGTTGTTTTGACTGTGCACCCGTGGAAGTCTTGGTGCTCATGATGAAGTCGACGTACTGATTGAAGTCTTGAGAGCTGGCTTTCTCCGGGTTGCCTTTGGACCAGCTACCCATGTTATTCAATTGGCCATTCGCTGCTGGGTTCGTCGCGGGCAGTGGTCTCGAAGAAGAGTTCGTGTACCACGCGCCTTGACTGCTGGCATGGCCAGCGGCTGTGTTCGCTCTGGAGCTCCACGCACTTTGGTAGAGAGTCGGGACTTGCGACCCTCGAGACTGATATTGATTCAGTCCTGGTAGCGCTTTGCCGCTGCTGTACTGGGGGATCTGCTGGACGGGCATGCTGAGACTGGTTGGCTTCCGTATTCTCTCCGGGTCTTCTTGCGACGTGGTCTGGCTCAGAATACCGTCCTACAATTTGGTCACCGAAAAAATGCCTCGCGTCCAGAGATGGTCCCAAACTTCTTTATGGGTCTCATACTGCTGCGCACCGAACACTGGGCAATTTGCGAGCCATCGACACTTGCCACCACGACTAATATACGACTTGCCATCTTCTCTTGAATTGTGCAGAACTCGTGAGGCGCATGCAAGTCGACAGGTCGACTTCTTGTAACGTCCGTGCTGTTGCTGCCTGACAAGTGCCTGGCGCGGTGGATTGCATATCAGGTATAGCAGGAACAAGAGCCATCTCTCATATTTCGCCTTTGAACGCGATGAAAACAACGCCCATTCCTTGCTCGAGGTCATGGTTGCCGGAACCAGCGAAGTGCCAGAGCGCTGCGAAATCACCTCCTTTCATGGAGCCTCGCGAGCACCAACATCTTTTCCTTTCTTGTCAAGATCTTGAGGTGCCATGGCTCAACGGTTCTCAGCTGATTCACGTGTTGTCATTTGGCAAAGTAACGGGAAGTCTACGCAGACAAACAATTTGGAGTTACCTACTTGTTCGCACGACTGCGGAATGCCGGGATGTGCAAGAATCAAGAGTGCGACCAATCGCTTGCAAAAGAGGCCGCACCTTGAGCATGCGGTGACCCGACGTCGACTTGTTCGCTTGTAAGCTTGCGATCCTTCATCGCCTGCGGTTCGCATGCACGTGACGCCTGCCACAGCATCTCAGCCTTGTTTCAAACTCGACGCGCCGACGGCGTCTCTGCAATCCATTAACTTCAAGCTAGGGAAACGCGCTGGACCGGACGTAGAGGAGCTACCCTGGAGACCGTGACCGCTGTTCTCAAATCGTTGCATGATCCAAGTCAATTTGCCCAATAGACAGGGCTTGCAGATCGACACAATATGGACGCACAAATAGCTGCCATAGCAGCAGACTACCAGCAAAGGAGTCGCAGTCGAGGCGACTCGCAACGACAAACGTCTGATGTGGCCATGAGCAATGCTGAAGAATCAACGACAGCATCAGACAATCCTCCAGCGTCAGGAGTAGCACCCGGCACTACGCCGATTGTCTGGCGATGCCCCTTTGGCTTTCTAGGATGCGTTCACGTTGCAGTCGGCCTTCCGCAATGGGACAAACATTATCAGTGGCACACCGTTGGCCAACTTCCACGATATCTTGAGTGCCCATTCATTGGCTGCAACTGGTCTTGCAGGAATGTTGCTTTTGGGCCTGAGACCTGGGAAAAGCGGCTGTTACATATCATCGAGGCTCACAAGTCTGGAGGCTCCGTTCGTACGCACCCTAGTCGAGGAATGACTGAGTACCTCTTTGAGGAAGGTATGCTCTCCGATGAGCAAATACGAGATCTGAGGTAGGTCTTCCTCCTTCGGCGCCAGGTTCTTAACCTAACCAATGTAGGCAACAAGGCTACCTCGACGAGGAGATGGCCACTCCAGCTCTCGGACGTCAAAGAAGACAGATCCACAACGCCACCATACAGATATCGATTCGTCCGTCTCGAGCAGCGCAGCCTGATGACAGCCATGACGAGCTTCAGTCCAGCCAACGTGACCCAGATCTTGCTGTCGCTAGCACATCAAACATGGACAGCAAAACCACAACCGGCCTTGAAGAATCAGGCCGTAAGCATGAGAT
>JAASLG010001548.1:0-11098 GCA_013365235.1 Cercospora sesami
GAGACCTCCGCCGCCAAGATTCGTGATGGCATCGCCCATGGCCTATGAGAAATCATGTGATTAGCTTGGAACTAGGATAGTTCTGGTGAACAGGATGCTGGGAATAGTGACGGCTACGAAGAAAATTTTCTGCTTTTTCGGATTCGTATGTGGTACCTACCGGTCCAACGAACGACAACGCTCCAAAAAGAATCATCTGAAATAGCACACTGCGATAGAAAGTGCTCATCTTGGTGGAGCGCAAGTATGCGAGATCGATCGTCGTTATTGGGGTTTGTGTGCCGACTGCCACATCTTGTTCCAAATCGCCGGGGTCGTGAGCAACCTTGATGTCCACTGCAGCGTTGATCTTTTTGTTTTCGCTGTTGGTATCATTTGGTGAAGTCGTGGGGGAAGACATCACAAATTAGAAGAGGAATATCGTCAATTGTCGGTCAGAGAGCAAGCCACGTCACAGCGGAATTCGAGAGGCCGTCTCGATGGAAGAAAAGGGCAAAGTTCGAGAACTTATATCTCACGCGACCCGAGATACAGGCAAGCAAGCGAAACACAGTGATACCGGGCCTATGGGCACATCGATAGGCCACGCGGAGACATGTGGCAAGCGACTCGAATTCATGCCAGGATGGGGCTTGTAATTACTCCACGAGTGCGGACGATAGTCTACTCCTCCTCACAGCGTTAGATCGCGTGGGCTAGCTCGGCTGTTGAAGAATACCAACCCATTCTCTAATCAAGCGTTGATAAGACTGCCTATCAAAAGCTTTGCGAATGCACCGGTCCGGTGGCCGTATTACCTTCACTCTGATTGAACGGTTAGAAAATCACAACCTTAAATGGCAAGGTGCGGGTGCCTGCAACAGGATGCCGACGTGGGCCCGGAGTGGGAGAACAGGCGTGGAGTTATCTTCGATTTCAACCACCGGCCCAGAGGCATACGAGTTATGCTGAAGGGATAAAATATTGCAGCCGTCACTGATATCAGCATAGATCGATTGAGTGCAGCTCATTCCACCTTTCCTTGACCAGCCATCTCAACCAGTTCTTCCTTGTCTTCTTTGACGCCACCGAGGAAGTCTATGCTCTCCTCATCTTCCTCTGCATACGGCGGCAATCCGGCGTAGTGGTTGATCCAATTGAGAACCACTTTATGCCAGACCAGACTGTTCTCGGGTTTGAGCACCCAGTGATTCTATGCAACGTTAGCGAAAGTAGCTTGGAAGCGTTCACTACATCACTCACTTCATCCGGGAATGTCAGCAACTTCGATTCGACACCTCTTGCTTGCAATACATTGAATGCAGCAAGACCCTCAGCGACCGGCAACCGGTAGTCCTTCGAGGAATGAATGATCAGCTGCGGAGTAGCCCAGTTTGCAAAGTGCTCGCTAGGATCCCACTTTCTCCAGTCAGATAGGGTTGCTTTACTGAAATTGTCGTGTCCCTGGGCTGCTGGCGATGTGTTGAAAGGATTGCCCAGATCGAAGAGTGGAAAGTAGAGCTCTTCCGTGGAGAGCATGGCACCTGCAAAAGACGTTATGCCATCGTGGCAAACAAGCGCCTTGAACTTGCGTCCAAGATCATGGCCTTGTACCCAATTCATCATGTATCCTCCATAACTCGCACCCAAAGCTACTGCGCGACTGTGATCGGCCTCAGGCATGTTCTCACTTGCCCAATCAAACACGTTCACGATATCCTGATACGGATCACCACCCCAGTTGCGATGGATAGAATCTGTAAAGGCTTGACCATAACCAGTGCTGCCCGTTGGGTTGGGAGTGATCACAATGTAGCCCTGCTCCGCAAAGATCATCGGGTTCCATCGTGTTGACCAGCTGTCGCCCCAAGCATTCTGAGGCCCTCCATGGATGATGTAAGCCACAGGGTACTTCTTACTGCTATCAAAATTGCTTGGTCGAATCACGATGCTGTGAACTTCGCGATTGATCTTAGGGTTGCTCGCTGGTGTCCATATCGACAAGACCTGAGAAGGCTTGAGCCCGCCAAGCTTTGACCCTCCTGCAGAGTTCGAGTGCGTCCAGCTCACGTAAGTGTGCGACTCATTTGGGGGCGACTGAGGCGCAATGATGAAGAAGAACGAGTTGTCAGTGAACGAGGTCCCAGTAGCGAAAATGCGGCCGTCTGGTAAGGGCCTCGCGTCGCTGACAGAGCCATTCTTGGTCAGTGCCTCAGGCTCTTGTGATCTTAAGTCGCTAGGTAGGCGGTACAGTTTGACAGTGCCGATATCTTCAGCCGTGAACAGGAGATGTTTTCCATCGACAGTCCATGCCAGCGACGCAGGACTTCTATCCCAGCCGCCTTCTGCAGATGTAGAGAAGGCACGCTCGAGGCTATTCACTGGATCTTTGACCTCTCGCAGCACAAAAATGTGATTCTTGTCCGCTTCGTACCCGTTCGTCTTCATTGACAAGAATGCAGCCTGCGTCCCATCAGGACTAAACACTGGAGACCCCGAAGCGCCATCGAATCCAGGAACAACAACCTGTTGTAAGGTAGGAGCATGCTGTCCTTCCCAATCGTGAATGTGCAAGATGTACACGTTCTCCTTCGTGGTCAGCGCCGGGTTCGATTTCGGATCTTTCGAGACAAAGATGAGGGCATTTCTGCTGAGGTCAAAGTTGTCGGTTCCTCCAAAGGGTCGAATTGGACATTCCAGGCCAGTCTCATGTAAAGCATTCGTGTATTTCGATAAGCTGAATTTGCCATGACCCCGTCTCGACAGCTTCGCATACCAGAGGCAGTTCGTCTGATTCGTGGTCCAGGTGTCCCAATGTCGCACGAAAAGGCCATTGTATATCCTCGCTGTAGACTGCGGTTTCTTCTCCGTTTCAGGATTATAAATAGTTCCAACCCGATTGTAAGCCTGAGCAGAGAAAACCACAGCAAAATTATTGTCGTCCAGTTTCTTCACCTTGAGATTGCCCGCAGGTCCTTCGATTGTGCCTACCACAGAACAAATCAGCACAAAAAGACAACCCACCACATCCGGACTGATCTCAACTCACCAGCAACATAATACGCTTTCTCCGCCCCCTCATTCCTAATAACCTACAACCAAAATCATCAGCCTCAACTCCACCTCAAAAACACAAACCCACCCCAAAACCTTACAAACAAAAAAACATACCTTCCCCACACTAGCAACAAAAACCTTCGTCCTCCCATCCTTCTCACTCTGCAAACAAACAAACTCATCCTCATTCAACCAATTCACATCCGAGATTTCATCCTCTTGGGCCAAAACATGACTCTCCCCACTCGCGACCTCCAAAACTCGTAACTCATTGCTTTTCGAATGCGAGTCGAAGTTATAAGTTGAGATGGTGTAGAGGACGAGAGAGCCTGAAGGATTCGGCACGCCGGCGCTGCGGCGCGGGGCCGAGAGGAGGACTTTGGGGGTGAAGTGCATGGCGCGGAGGACCATTGGGGACGGTGGTGATGGCTTTTGAGGTGGGAAGCGGGATGTGTGGTTGGGGACCCGGGATTTTTGGGATGTGTTTGATGTGCAGATTGTGAGAGATCTTGATGATGATGATGATGCTCTGATCAGTGATCCTATGGTGTGATGGAATAGGCGGCTTGTGGCTGCTGTGCCACGCGTACTCCGAGGCGAGCGAAGTATTTGAGCTCTGAAGCTGTAGGAAATTCCGGGACACAAATGACAAGACTTGTGTATAAGTGTTCCACGGGCAAAAGGCGTCAGCATCGATGAGGAGGAGTCTTGTACATTACTGCGGCATCGTCGTGTGCGCGGGGAGCTTGCAGATCCCGGTTCTCACGCTACGATGACACTAGTGCAGGTACAGTAAATGCCCAGGCTAGGAAGGTGCCTATGGTATTGAATGCAAAGGCAGAAGGTGAAAGGTGACAAAAGGTGGTAAAGAGTAGCTAATAATCTACACAGAAATTCATGACTGTCGTGATACTGTCACACTGGATCGCTCTATTCAATGTCCAACGCCGCATCCCCGTTGTCTGGTAGCGCAGAAATAACTCCTTCGACCATGGCGATGAGCTCGTCGACATCTGGTCGATCGGCTGGCTCGACAGCGAGACATCTTCTCACGACATCCTTGACGGGGTCGGAAATGACATCTGCTCGCTTCTTCTTCGCATCTTCGACGTCCGACACTCGTTGCTTGCCGCGCTTGGCTTCGGCCACGCCTTCGTCCGGGAATCTCCAATCGCCGCCGAGGACGCAGAGCGACAGAGAACCACCTGTCTCTTCGCTTCGAGCTTCAAAGGGTGATTTGCCAACCAGACAAGCATAGAGCGTGCAGCCCATACTCCAGATGTCCACCTTCGTATCGATCACCGTATCAGTCTTGACATCGAACAGTTCCGGTGCTCGATATGGCATCGTGCTGTGCTCCGCAGCCTGGTCCTGAACCTGCAAAGCCATCGCTCTGCTCGTAATAGGCGTCGGCGAAGGTGCAAGCGACCCCAAATCCATCAAAATCGGCTGTGTCCCCGTATCCGCAATCATAATATTCCCCGGCTTGATATCTCGATGCGCATAACTTCGAATCTCCCCCTCAGCAACTCCCTCCTGCGCCGCCATAACCTCTCCCTCCATCAACGGCTCCTGCTGTCCATCCTCCTCATCCTCATCGTTCTCGTCTCTTTGACTCCTCCTCCGACTCTGATTCGCCCTCTGAACCTCCTCCGCCGCCTCACGATCCGCCAGCGCACCCTCCTGCCTCACAGCCTTCGCCTTCCTCCGACTCGCCTTCCCACCCGGCGCTCCTCCAACTCGATACTGATGCATAGCCTTCAGCGCCCTACAAACCCCCAAAAACAGTATCATCAACCTCCTTTCCGGAAACTTCGCGCGATTGACCAAATTCGCATTAATCGCATCCTGCAAATTCCCTCTCCGATAATACGGTAACAAAATATACACCGTCTTACTCCCCGCATCTCCTCCACGATCCGTTTCCACCGCATGATCAATCGCATGGATGATATTCGGATGGGGCGTGAATAAGCTATACGCTTCAACTTCTTTCAACGCCAGCGAAACAGATTCTTCGCCGAAGGGACATCGGATCTTTTTGAGGGCGTAGAGGGTCGGGTCGCCGGGTGATTGTACGAGGTAAACGTAGCTGAAACCGCCTTCGCCGAGGAGTCGCAGGATCTTGAATGAGCGGCCATTGATTTTGAGGGAGGGTGTGGAGGGGAAGCAGGAGAAGCAGTTGCCGAGTTGCCAGAGGCCGTCGAGGACGTAATGCGACAGCTGTTCGACCAGAGAGGGAGACATGGAAGGCGGGTTGGGTGGTTGGGTGGTGTGGTGGATCGGAGGTGTTGACAACGCGCAAGATACCTCCTAGCTTTCCCCAGTTCTTGAGCCAAGCAGGGCCGCGTTGCGTGGCGCGCGCTGGTAGCTTGTTTGCGTCTCGTCATCAGTGAGCAAGAATTACCGCTCACAGAACACTTCGCATGTGGTACGATGACAAGCAGGTAGACCGCGTTGGCAGATCAATGAAACGACTGCTCTATTCAGACCTCACCAGTAGTGCGGTGTCTAAGCCGTGCCTCGTCCGATTCCCACTCATGATACATTACAATGAACCCGAAGACCCCATTCCCCTTTTGAAAAACACTCTCAAATGCAGACGCCCGTGATGATGGTGATGATGATGATGAAAAAGCCCGCGAATGGAGTATCCCGAATGATCACACCAAGAGTGCCCGACAACCTCCGCGCCTCCCCAACCCCAAAATCTAATAAGATGAGTGGTGACCCCAAACCAATCGATGCTGCGCGCTTCCAGAAGCCCGGATTGCTGATCTCGAGAGATGCATCTCATTAAGCCTGCTCACGCCCTCCAAAGAATCTTCCGCATCTTTGTACACTTCTCCCTCTCAAGCTGTTCCAAATACGTTTTCCCTACAGCGCTCCTTTGTGGTGACAGCACAGCACCGATCGAACAAACGTGAGCGCGTTTGCGAAAGCCAAATGCTTGAAAGACCGCCAGCAGATCGCCAAATTTCAATGGTGACGGAGGAGTACTGCAGCTGCCCCAGATGACATTTGTCCTGGGCCTCCAACGCGAACAAGGTCCGGTCTCGTCCAAGCTGATCCCCAGTGCTGAGGTGCTCGATTGTCTTGCACTGATAACGGAATTGTCCTAGAATAGTCCCCATTTCTTCTTGCCGCCCAACTCCTTGCTCTTCGCTGGTTCCCTGTTCATCGGAATACCTGGGTCACCACTCGCTGCAGCTCGGATGATGGCTAGCCTTTGCCGTGCAGTTTCGTTGCCTTGGTCCGCAGCTCGCACATACCAGACATTAGCTTCGAGAGGGTCGCGGCGACATCCGATGCCCATTTCTGTAAAGTATCCGACAGCGTATTCGGCCTTTGGCCAGCCTGTAGGAACAAGTCAGTATGGACAAAGTCAGCTCTCTAGGCCGCACATATGCTCACCTGTTTCCGCAGCCATCTTTGCCCACATGTAGGCCTCGGCTTCGTCTCGCTCCAACACCGGCTCCGCTCCGACCATGTACCACGCACAAAGTGCCATCATACCTTCGACGTGGCCTCGCGACGCAGCGCCATTGTAGAAGTGCACACTCAACGCTGCGTCTTTGGGGCAACTGTGCAGTCCATTCTCATAGGCTTGTCCCATCATAAAGTTGGCCTGTACATGGCCCAGCTCTGCGGCTTGTGTGATCAGTTGCACGGCGTATGCCTCGTCCTTGAAGATGTCATCGCCGTAGCCTGTGAGGTGCAATAACCCAAGCTCGAAAGGTCCAGCGTTGTACTGGGGATCAGCGCTTTCGGAAGCTCGCTTCAACCACTTGACGCCCTCTCGGTATACATTCCTAATTCTGAAGTCAAGGCCCATGTCGCCTTTGATCTGTGCAAGTCCAAGTCGCGTTGCAGCTCCAGGGTGGTTCTTCGACGCGCTGGCTTTGTAGAACTGGACAGCTTTGGGGTAGGACTTTGCACAACCCCAACCAAATTCGTAGCACAAAGCTGCACGATATCCGGCCTCTGCATGTCCGTGTTTCGAAGCTGCAACAAAAAGTGGGAACGCCTTATCATAGTCTGATTTACCCTTGTTGAACAATCCACTGAAGTACCCATCCCCGAGATAGTACTGAGCGAAGGGATATGCTCGATCTGCCAGTCTTTGTAAGATGTGCTTAGCTTCGTTAATCAATTCCGCGGGATCAAGGTCATCTCCAGGAGCTATTTCATGCGCAGAGTTGACCATGAACACAGCGAACTCGTACTGCACCGCTGCATCGTGCGTCTTCTTCACGTTCGCGCGGTACATCTCAAGGGTCTTCTTCGTTTGCAATAGGCTGGCGGCATTGCCAACCACTGATTGCAGGTCTGCATTGTTGAGCTGCCCACTGGGAGCAACTTGCTGGTTGTACGGGACATTGGCAAGAAGCTCGACATAACTGTGCGGACGGGCAAGAGGGGAGCGTCTTTGCGTTGACAGATCACGACCATTTCTTGCGGGCGAGCTCGAGTCGGACTCATTCGCACTCAATGGCGATAGTGTCCGGCCCCGCAATTCTCCTCCCAGAGTATATGCTGAAGCGGGCCTTGTCAGCCCTGTACGCGGTACCGCAAGACCCGCCGACCCAGAGTACGAGTTGGACTGGCGATGTTTGGCTTCGGTTGATGAACCAGAGCCACTCGAATTCGTCGTTGCTTGGGAAACTCGATTGTTGGGCTTCTTGGCTGTCTCCGGAAATGCATGGTATTGCAGACCCGGATTGTCCTCGTTATTCCCGTTCTCTCCATCCTCGCCTTCTTCCTCGATGCGATTCGGGTCGAAGGATCCTGACGACTTCCGGCTGTGGCTCGACTCGCCGATCGAGGTTTTCTGTGCCGGTCTCATGGGTAAAGAGCTCACGCTTCCCCGATAGCCCGAGTCTGGTGTTGCGGTGTCTCGGGAAGCGCGTCGATTTTCCTCGCTCATCTGTATCGCCGCCTGTTCCCCCTCAATGTGGGACATATGCCCCGGGCTGATATTGACTGGGCTGGCAGGTGCATGCTGTATCCGGACTTCTGGTCCTTGCCCATAATCAGGCTGTAGACTACTCGGGACGGGCTTTCTCCTCACTGATGGCGAGTCTCGTGGAGGGGTGGATTCTATGGTTGCATTGGAAATTTCTCTGTTGTGCGAGTATTCGCCATAGGTGGGCGTGCCAGGCCTGGCGACCGTATCGGTGCTCGTCAATCGACCATCCTTTGGTTCCCACTGCACGCTGTTTGGCGAGTCGGGTGTGTCGGGCAGTTGCTTGTTGTACGATGCTGCAAAAGCATCCTGCGTCTGCGCCATGGCCGGCGCTGGTCTCTGAGAGGCTATTATATGGTCGGCCTGTGTGTGGGATGTTTCTATACGCGGTCTCGTATCGTCGCGGATACCAAGCTTCTATACCAAATACGAGCTCGTGATAGTGACGAAAGCAATGGGCGGAAATGAGTGTCGACCGGGGCGCACTGGTCGATTCTTTTGGGCGGAGGGCAGGAGAGGCTACGCAGGGACGGCGGGCGCCAGAACGCGGCGCGCAGAGAGCCGCGAGGTTGTCGATTGAGGCGCGCAGTCTAGAAGAATTGGGTGGCTTTGGCGGCGGCACGGCTGGTGGGAAAACAGATTGCTCCTTCGCTTCTCAAATTGGGGGGGCTCGAAGGAGGGTGGTGGCGATGGAGAAGGAGCAGGCAGCGTCAAGAGGAACAGCAGGTAGTGGTGGTGGTTGCCAATGCGCGTCTTTGTTCTCTGCAGCTGCTGTCAGCAGCCATTATTGCGTCGTCGAGTATACCACCTCCCGCAGTACGGGCGGCGGATACGGCGTGTTCATCCTTCTGCCGAGCTCAATGTAGGAATGACAAGCGGCCAAGTCGGGACCGCGCAAAGTATCGTTTCAACAGAATTCGTGCTTTACGTACCAAACTTCACCCCAAGCATGCAGCCAAGATTGGAATGGAGATGTCGCTGCAACTCCGCATGCCAGCAGCAGCACGAGCGACGACAGCAAGAGGGAGCAGCGCCTGCGGCTGCACAGCAGTACGAGAAGGCGGGCTGGGCTGGGCTGAGGTGGTATCCGGCAGAAACAAAAGTCGACGCTCGTGGCAATGCGTCGAACTGTGGTACTGTTTCGGCCTTTTGCTGGTCAGGAGGACCCCTATGATGGAGGGACGAGGCAGGGCGGTATGGCGGCGATAATGAGCTCCACCGCGCCCCGATTTACCTCGTTTCGCGCGTTTCGAGGGATGAGAACAGGGCGAGCGAGCGGCGGACAGCGGGAGCAACACCAGGTCCAGGAGGGGGGATTTCTATGTTGCCTGTTCTTCACTTACGTAGCCAGCCCGCCAGCAGCGAGTGAGTGGATTGTGCGTGCGCACGCGCGCTCATGCAGCGTCTCAAATTGGATGAACCAACATAGCTCTCCGCTTCCCTTTCCGGCGCGCTGCTAAGGAGATGGCGCACACCGATCCTCATGAATGGAGAAGCTTCTGTCTCTGTTGCAGCAGCAGCTTCGGTCCATGTCGCCCAAGTCAGATGTCTCCGCAAAAGCACCTGGACGATGCTCACTCGCCTAGGCAAGCACGAAGACGCCATCTGAAACTACTGTGGTAACATGCCAGGGTAAGCTTCCCTGCCGTACAACTCCACTGGGGAGTATTGGTCAGATGCAGATGCAGACAGGCGCACTTTGACAGTTGCCGCATCGGTGATCGAAGTGTCGCAGACAGCTCAATCGGTGGTCAAGATTGCGCAGGCGGCGTGCACGATCGAATGGCTCGAGTCCATGCAGAGTTGCGTGTGCCAGGTGGAAGTAGTGAAGGCTGTCCTCCGTTGGAAGCAAGCGAATGGCAGGGCTCGCTGGAGACATGCTGGCGAGCCGAAAAGAACCATGAGCGCCAACCAGGAGACCCAGCACATCGATAGCCGCATCAGCAGATCTACATTGACCGCTGTCGGCGGCAACATTTGTCGTTGTGAAGCGTACTGTGTATGCAACAGTCGCAGTGGAAGCGGAGAGATCGCCTCTTGGACACGAGAAGATGGCCATCTTTGGTTCGGAAGACGGCACGGCGTGAAAACGTGGTCGGTGGAACTTTGAGATGCAGGTGGTGCGGCAGAATTTTGCTGTGCATCTCACTCGAAACCCAAGACGCGCTACCCAAGTTCAGAGTGCGTACGTGAGAGCGATAGTCGCGGCATGCTCCCACCGGATCACGCGAGATCCGTCTTCTATATCATTTTGTAAGCTCCATTCTATGCAGCGTTCCAACCGTCGCGCTGCAATATCCCATTGAGGAGCAGCATCCGGCCACGAACCGAAGTTGGGAACGTTTGAGATCTCCGACAAGGAATTGCGTCGCACGGCAACACCCTGTGCTTTGCCGCCAACGGCCACACGTTGTGCACACGTCCTGTCTTGTCCCTGCCCCTCGCCTGATCGTCTGGATACACTCGTATGTGCAGCATCGATTGTTCACGAAGCAGATGCGGCTCGATAGCGCCAGTAGAACGATCCTTCGCTCGCCCGCGGTGCAGGCCGAGCGCTCAAAATAACCCGTTGCCACCACGTTCGTCGCGCTCGCTGCGACAGCTGCTAGCCCGCCGCGCTTCAGGGGCTCAGCGTTGCTTGGCCGTCTGCTGGACAAATCAGCGCAGCGCGGAGGCAGACATCCTCGTCTCTTTCGCACGGGGCAACCATCGTTCTCACCACCGCTGCGCCGCCATCCCCAGTGTCTCGCTGTTGTCGTCGCTGGCGCCGCGTTGTTGCTGTCTGTTTCATCGTCACTCGCTGTGGTTGCTATTGTGTGCGTCGCGACACTCGTTTTGGAGCAAACACCCCTCGCCTCCCACTACCTTCCGCCGTCGCTCGCTGAGACCCCCTCGGTGCAGGCAGGCACGCAGGAACTTCCAGCCGCAGGAACAGGAATAGCCACCCATTCTGCCCGGCCGCGCGGTCCTGGACACTTGATCCGCCCGTCACCGCACACACTCCTCCGCCACTTCCCACCCTCCGCCCTCGCGCACAGGACACCGTACAGCCTGGTGTCGGAACACCGTATCGTTGTAATCACCCGAGAGACGACA
>JAASLG010001549.1:0-11904 GCA_013365235.1 Cercospora sesami
CCTGTCTGTCTCGATGATGTGCTCAGCTCGGCAGCATATGCGAGGCTAGAAAACGCCATGGCTCTGTGACTGTTCAACGATGCAAGAAGCCGAGGATGGTCAGTATGACAAGTCTATACTACTCTAGATGTACGAACATGTAGATTCAAGGAAGTCAGCAACACACCATGACATGAAGTCGTCGACGCAAACGATGCCCGAAAATGTCGCCACAGACATGTTTCAATCGGTACACTACTGCAGGTCGACTATCGCCCGCCAGACAGCCTACTCCCAATGCATATAACTTTGTGGCAGACCAAGAGAGTGTTTCATTGGCCAAATGCAAGTGCTATGCCACACTCGTGCATCACTCAATTGGACTTGTCAAGCCTCTCTAAACGATCAACAAGGTGCGTTCATTCTATACCTGAAAAGGCAAACACAAAATATGCAAGGTAGATCTATGACTACATAGGCAGGTAGTGCGCCATCGATGCTCGAGCAAATGCCCAGATGATGTCCAATTCATATCAAACACGTTGCGATCGTCAGCCATAGTCGGCACTTTGATCACCACTTTGATGGGGATCTTGCGGCAATAAGTTGACTAGAACGGCGCAACTTGCGCGCTTGAGTTTGAAAGCTGTTCGACCATTCGTGAAGGACCCGAAGGACACCTGACGCACAGCTCGACATCTCTGCAGCTTTCAAGAGTGATCGTCGAGAGTCCAGACACTTTTATGTTACGGGCAGGAACAAGAGCTCGGTGTGCGCACACAGAGCACGGCTCAGCAGCGATCGCCTGACATTGAAGGGTCATCGAACTGGGCGGAATCCGCCTACCTGCCTCTCTTCTCGCACTAAGCCCCTCTTGGGCATCACGAAGACTCCGGAAGGAGCTAGTCTGCTGCGGACGGCAGATGGCGTGAAGGCGGCTTCCCCGAGGACGCCACAGCTGGCGAAAGACTGGAAGAACACCCGCCTTCGGACGAGGCGTCACTCATCAGGCAACTCCGGAGACAGTCGTTGGTTGTCGAGCCTGATCATATCGCACAACCTGCAGTATCCGACCAACTATACGCCTCAGCAGATGGCAATATCCGGAGCTAGCAGTGAAAGTGCATGGCTGGCCGACCCTCCGACTTCGACAATGCTCGTGGAGCAGATGGCTGTTGCAGATCGCAGACAAATGTCGCACAAGCGCTGCCGTTCACGCACGTTGAGCTGCCCGGCTTGCCTGGTAGCTTGTTCACTTCACCTTGTGGGTGGCGCAGTTCTCCGCTGATCGGCAGAGTAGCAGGTTGGTGTCCAGCTGAATCGCAGTGACGCTCGCCTCTGCGGGAGATTGTAGATGTGGGACGGGTGTGCGTTGCGCTCTCCAGACTGCAGCTACCGAACTCTTGCTACAAGGTTATCGCATTTCACTGACGCCACATCAGTGTTTCGACGACCTGCGTACCTTCTCATCAGACTTCTGTCAGCAGCTACTTCCACGGAAAACACACACGGCTCTCTGGAAGCTAGACTTCCATGCCCGACTCCACGTCACCTTCTCCAAGCTTTCAACAACTTAGAAAAGGTTGTGACTTGTCGTCACCTGTGGCTGCGGTGGCCGTAGCCGACATCTCACCGACATGGACAATGTGGAGCACGAGGCGTTGTCCCTGCGCGCTGCGAGTGATGGAACCTTTTCCGCCCATAGCAGATACAGACAAGCGCCTTGATGATCAACACCGCCACAACCTCATGCAGTATACAGCTTGGATGATTTCCTATTCGAGCAAACACAGATGCTGCAGGCCAAGTGCACAACCAACATGTCGATTGACATTATTGACTGTTGGCAGCCGATCAAGAGGTGCCTCGAGAAGGTATATAAACTATCGAGAATTCCTCAAGTCTGAGAGCATCAATCAACGCATCTCCGACCCGCGAACAATAACTCATATCACCAATCATCATCAATCCAAATCTTTTTCAAGATGTTTTCCCTTAAGAGCGTTGTTGTCGGCTTGACAGCACTGGCAGTTCCAGCTTGGTGCCTAACTGCAGACGAACAAGCTGCCAATCTCAAAGTTCTTACCGACAAGTCTGCGGCGCTTATCCCACAAGCCAGCGAGATTTAGATCGCCAATGGCCCCTTGCTCGCTGTCGGATTGGGTCCATATCCAGTACGTTCTCGAGATGTCCGAGGAGTCCTCAGCTTGACCACCAACTGACCTTCCCTAGAAAATCATTCAAGGCTTGGTCGATATCATCAGTACTGCTACCGCCCACATCAGCGAGCAAAACGGCCCAGATCAAGCTTCAGAAGGAGCTGAAGCGGACAAGGTGTATGACGCATACCGCGCCGTAAGTATCGTCGTGGTCTATGCTCTTTGCGGTAAAAGCTGACGAATTTCGATCAATTAGTTTGCCGCCAAACACTCGGATCTCATGAGCATTCTTACCACCAAAGCCGGAGTCTTTACGACTGCCCCGTTCATCGGAGAGCCGGTCGCCGCGGTTCTACAACAAGATGAAGCGGTGTTTGATGTGAGTTCAGAGGAGAAACTGGAGGACAGGCAGCAAAAAGATCTGGCAGACAAGCTAACCCCTACTCTCTTCAGACATACTATTTTGGACTTGCCCAGTTTGTACCGAGCAAAAATGATGAGTTCGTGGCTCTAGGCGAGACATTGGCCAAGTCTATCGTCACTGCCACGAACGCTTATCAAGGTCTCTCAACTACTGGCAGCCCCCTTGGACGAAGGTCTGAGCAGCGAGTGGCCAAGGTTATGGTCGCATGAAGAGATGGCAATGCCGAAAAGTGGAGGTAGAGAAAGTGGACTGCATGGATGACATCTTTCTTGAGCATTCGGGCTAGGGATGACTCCTGTTCCGTAGCAAGATCTTGTATCAATCACTGTTCCTGAATACAATCCTTCTCAACCAGAAGCGCAGTCGATATCTTGTGATCAGATCGATGCAGCCTCTCATGGTGAAAGGGACCGGGTCTTTGCGATAAGATTGAGCGACGGCCAGGACGGAGATGCTACGAGGGATTGTGTGAGGCTGGGATCTCCTACCAATGGACATCCTGTTATCCACTTGTAGCAAGAGCGTGGCTCTGGCAGACTGTCTTGTGGTGCATGAGAGGAGCCGTGAAGTCTTGGAACTATGGCTGTCGCTCGTGCCGTCGTTGTCTTGCTTGCCAAAATGAGGGAAGCCGTGCGTGCGGCGGCACAGCGACACCACTGCCGGGGACTGCGTGCTCTGACTCAATCACATATCCCATCGTCCTCCCACCAAGCCGCATACGTCAGTCTTGTATCGATATACCACTGCAGCCCCCTCGCTAGAATCCAGATGAATGCCACGATGAGCATCATCACTGCCTCGATCGCCAGCAGCAAAACACAGAGCCCTTCCGCGTACATGACGATAGCTGATGCACTGACTTGCTCATCGCTAGTCCAGAAGTGGAAGCAGATGAAAAAGATGTGGGTTGTTGAGACTGCTGTTGCTGCACAGAATTCGATTCTTCGATCAGAAGGTCGCTCTTGCTCGTTATGAAGGAGCGAGTAATAATATCGGCCTCGGAGAAGCGGGACTTGTATCAAGTCGCCCGTGCTGGTTGAGAGAGTGGCAAGGACGTAGGTCGCAATGAAGATCGTAACAATAGTCGATAGGATCCGTGACGCTGCGATGTGGAAGGCGGTGCCATCTGTTGTGTCGAAATCCATAGTCATTGGAACAGGCGCTCGTGACTCTTTTGCGTTGCCTGTAGGTCTGCTGTGCTGCGTCCGTATCCGATAGGGATGTCCTTCTTCTTGATCGCCAGAGCCTGTAAAATTGCGCGCCACATGGAACACGTTAGGTCAAGAATCAGGAAAGCCAGTAGCAAACAAGACCTGATTGCGAGTCGTGATTCGTATTCATCAATGTTGTGAATAATGAAAGCTCGTTCCTACTTCGCCGCTTCTTTCTCGGCCCAATCAACCCAACGCTTCACGCAAGCGTCGACATTGCGAACACCTTGCTCGCTAGCTTCGACTTCAAACCACTCTCTATGTTCCTTCCCGCATGTCTCGCACTGTTTCTTGACTTGCTGCTCCGCAAGCTCCAGATGTATCAATCGCTCCACGCGCTTCACAAAAGGCACTTTGCGGACATTCCCGCTATCGCCCCGTGAGCTCGCCGGCCTCGAACGTTCCGGAGTTCCAGTGTTGGAGCCCTTGCGTGGTGTGTTCGCTGGCGAAGGTGAAGGCGTTGATGACACATAAGGATACCACCTGACGAGGTTCAAGGAATAGCCGCATTGTCGTTGCCATTCGTTCATGCGACGAGTCACATTGTTGGCTCTGCCGATCTTGAGCATGATTGTCTTCTTTCCACGTCCAGTCCTGGCTCCACGCGATGTTTCTTGGTCGCCATCGAAGGAGAATTCTGTCATTACATCGCTGATGCGGCGACGACTAGCTCGGTCTGAAGGCGGTGCCAGTAGAGATCGGGCTGTCGACTGTGCTGGCCCATCCATGGATTGCGGAGTCAACCAGAATATATAGATGTAGCCATCCTCGTCTGCGGGACTAATCGGCTTGACCAGTTCTGCTAGTAACGTCGAAGTAGTCTGTGGTGTTAAGTCCTGTGGTAGTAGCGATAGCAGATGTCCTGTCTGTGGGTTCGAACTGTTCCAGTGATCATTTGTTGTCGAAGCCGCTGACTTTCGAGGTGGAACTTGCGAAGAGGATGGCCTGGAGTATTGGGACACCGTCGGTCCTGATGTACCTTGCGACTGCGACGGTCTGTGCTCCGTACGCCTCTTGTGGCGCACAATTTCGACATAATCGTCGTCCTGGCCCGACGCGCAACATAGTGACGCCCAAAATCCCGCCTTCTTGGGTCTCGAGCCCTGCTTTGGCGGTGCACCACTAGCAGGCTTTTCAGCAAAATCTGCTGTCGAAGTCCTCCTGGGAGGTTTAACTCCATCATTCGGTCTTGTCTTTGCCTTCTTCCGCAGGTTATCCGGCACCGCTTCAATCCCGAGCTTCTGCACCAGCGTGTCGATGCTACTCCTCTCTTGCAGCGGGTACAACTCGGTTGTCCGCTTCTTCTTAGGTCGTTTGCTCGGACTGTCTTGCTGCAGAAGTTGCGCCTGGTCCTTATGTTGCCAGCAGTAGAACTCTGCATCTGTCACCGCACCATCCTCCTCCACGACGGCCACGACTCCGCCCTCCGAACCTCTCCGGCTGGGCGACGGCGACGTCTTCGCAGCTGCCAGTGCACGACGACATGGCCGCCCGCTGCTCGTAATGCCTTTGCATGTGGACGCCGGGTTCTTCGAGTCGTTTCTGCCGAGGAGTGCTTCCGGCGTGTTCGTGAAGTGGTTGGCCATGGTTGAGGGATGAATCGCGCTCTTCACCTACCTGGCAGATAACTATTATACCGCTGCATCATCTTCACGGCGGCGGATGGCAAAGCGAGCCTGCGTGACGCAAAGGCAGGCGCGTGCGGACTCGGACTCGACATCGTAGAGGGCAAGTGTGGCTGGCGAGGAATTGCCGATGGAGGCTGTGCCCAGCCATCGTCATTCACCACATTTACGCGAAGCCATGTGACAGGGGCTGTGGTGGAGTCGGTGTCCTTTCGGTGAAACAATTCGACGCGCCAACAACATCACCAACAGATCCATCTTGACCACGACCGCACAGTGTGCCTCCAGGCTTTCTCAGGTGCTTCGCAGTATAATCCGCACATTACAAGAAAGAACAGATGCCCGAGAAAGATTGCCAGCTCCACAGTGCATGAATGCTACATCCATGGGTCCTGAACGTCTACATCGGAGCACGACAATATGGCTTCTCAGGGTATCGTAACATTCTCATGTTAGCTTTTCAGCTACCACTTCAACATGCTTGGAATTTCATCAAGCCTTGGGCTCGCGAGCCTCAGTGAACCAATTGCAGGCTGCAGTGCAGCTCTACGTCGCTGACTGCAACACCGGGAACAATGAAGGTGCCCGGTATTCGGAAGGCAGAAGGCAATTGCGAGAAACAATCATGTCTGTCAGGAAATCGGGTTGATGTTTGTGCAAGGTTTGATACTGTTGAGATGTCTTGCTTCAAATCAGACCTGGAAGCTGGAAGACCATTGTTTGTATGACTCCCATGATACTGACCACAAGGATATAAAAGTAGTGTCACTTTTGGTCTGACCACCTCGTTCATTTTAGCAGTCATGGAAGAACTCATCGAGAAATGCGCTGCAGAAGCGGCGGAGCACATCGAGCTCCTGTTGAGTAAGATCAAGATGCAGCATGCTAAAATCTTGGAGCAACACAATGCGGAGCTTCGGTCCTTGCAGGAAGAAGCCGCTGAGGCGAAACTTGCGACGGTGGACGGAATCGCGGCAAAAGACATGACAAAGAAGGAAGCCAGCTCTCAGAAGGAAAAGCTCAAACAGCATGACAAAGAGGATAGCGAGCAAAAGAAGCAGATTCGCTCACAGCAAGAAAATAACGAACAGACTGACGAAAAGGACAGAGACCAGGAGAACGAGATCCAGAGACTGGAAGACACGGTAGCATCTGAGAACAAGTCGATTGCACAGCTGAAAGATGAAGTCGAAAAGAAGAAGGAGAACGCCAAATTGGCTTCGGCTGTGCAGGATGTGAGGATCAAACCTTTGAAGAACAATTTTGCTGGTCGAAAACGTGCGACAGAGAAAGAAAGCACAGCGAAGAACGAAGCCATAGAGGAGGCCTCCACTCACAAGACAAGATACGAGCCGGTTGACAAGAGCGAGCAAAACGAGAAGGTCACGGGACTTGACGAAACGATAACGAGCAAGAATGAGTCCATTATTCGGTCAAAGAGAGCTCTCGGTGAGAAATCAAGCGTCACAGCTAGGCAGCAAGATGCGAGGCAGACGCAGCAGCCAGGACCTTCATCTGGAAGTCCACCACAAACATCGGATTCTGTCGATGTCGAACTCCGCCAAACGTGGTTGAACAGTCTCGAGCTAACATCAACAATTGGCTCAACTATTTCTGAATCTTTCCAACAGGCTCTTGTTCACAGTGATAAGCAGAGTGCATCGTGTTTGTTAGCTGCAGACGCACAAGTGAGAGCCCCTGCGCTGCACATGGCGGCCTTGTTTGGTGATGTCGAGCTCGCGAAGTTCTTGATCGCTCGTGGCGCTGCGGTGAACGAACCTTGCGATGCTCAAAGTGAGAAGCCTCACAAGTCTGTGCATGGCGTAACCGCTATGCATCTGGCTATCGCGACACAGAACCAAGAGATGATATGCTGCTTACGCCGTACAGGTGGGAAGTTTACCCGGCCTCACCTCAAACATCAGAGGACAACAGCGCCGCCGCTGTGGCTCGTCAGCAGCAGGTGGTTGAACATGTTTGGAGAGGATACTGCAAAAGTGGTGGGTGTCCTGAAGCTGCTGAAGGAATTGGGATGGAACAAGGAAGACAAACTGAATAGAAAACACGAGAACATGCGAACGATCGTGCAGAGAGAGCTCAAAGGGAGGCCGGTCCTTCGAAAGGCCGTTCTTGCGGAGCTGTAGCGTAGTCAGCAACATGCATGGATGTGGAAGCCAAAGCAAGCCTTGGCGCTGTGGCGCTTCTGGACTCTTTCCGCTCCTCATCTTCGTTCCCTCATGCATCTTGCACGTGCAACTGACTTCTTCCACTTCACTGCGTGCAGCGTCCCGGCCAGCACCACACCGGAATTGCACCTCCATACGAGCATCTTTGTCGCACGTCGTGCAGAATGAGGACCGTACTCTGACGGCCCAGGCGTGTAGTACCAGCTATCGTCGAGTATGCCCACAGTTGAGCTGAAGGACGAATGCGAATGCGGCCCCGAAACCTGCAGGCGGCCTCCGTGATGGTGGCGCAGCCTAGGCCGGGCGTCTGCTGTACCTCTGTACACGCGCAGGACAACATCATCTGCCATGAATCTGGGGTCGGAATGTGAGTCCTTTCATGACAAGATTACCGCGATGCCATCACCTCTACGATGCGGCTGCTCAATACTTCGACATTCAAGTTTCAGACCTTCAGCGATCATGATCGGCCGCCGTACGCCATCGCGAGCCATCGCTGGGAGGGCCAGGAAACCACCTACCATGAGATGCTGCAAGACCAAGGCGGTTCCAGTAATGGCTTCGCGAAAGTCACGGGCTTCTGCCATCTTGTCAATCGCATGAACAAGCAGATCGGGCCTGTCAGAGCTTTGAACGATCTTGGTCTGCGGCGTCAATGTGACTGGCTGTGGATTGATACGGCGTGCATCAACAAGCAAGATGGTGCCGAGTTATCGGAGTCGATCAATTCCATGTTCTCTTGGTATGGTAATTCGTCCATTTGCTACGCGTACCTTTCGGATGTCAAGCCTGCGCAGAAGATCTGGAGTAGCAGCAAATTGGACCTAATGCGAAGTCAGTGGTTCAAGCGCGGGTGGACTTTGCAAGAACTGCTCGCGCCACGTACAGTTGTATTTGTCGCAAAAGATTGGACTGTCATTGGGCACAAGTGCGCGTATAGCGACAAAGTGTGCAGCTCCGTTTGCCAGGGCTTTGGCGATCGCCTGAACAAATCGATCGCACATATCACGGGGATTCCGCAAAACATTATCAACTCCTCGATGGCCCACGAATTGCGTGCTGTACCTGTGGAAGACAAACTGGCATGGGCAAAGAAAAGAATCACAACTCGTACTGAAGATCAAGCATATTGCTTGCTGGGTCTTCTGGATGTGTTCATCTCCCCAATATACGGCGAAGGCGAAAATGCATGGGCCAGGCTGGTCCAAGCGCTCGAGTACAAACAGTCGCTACAGACGTCTGGACCTGCTGCAAAGGCATCAAAGAGCAACATGTGGTTCAGGCTGCGTGGCGCGAAGAAAGAGCTCAAACATGAAGGGCGATACGCTTCTGCCACCACGATGACGACTGTTGTTAGCGCATACACGTCTGCTCCGTATTCTGTGCCTCCACAAAGGCCAGTACACAGCGAAAGTGCCGTGATTCGCCCACCTGATTCAGTGCCAATGCCTTCGCGACCGGCACAAAGCATGGGAGTCAGCAGCTACTCCCGTCCGTCCGCTCCTCAGATTGGACGATCCCCTCCGAGCACGGAGTCTATTAGCAGTCGCATGCCATCTGCTCCTCAATTTGTACAGTATACGCAGAGCGCAAACGTCATCAGTGATTGGGACTATGAAAGCGGCGCCATATCAGCTCCGGCTGATGCGGGCAAGTACGAGACAACTGCTGGGCTCCATTCGGCCATATATCATGAAGACGGTGCCATTTCAGCTCCAGCTGGCCCAAGCACAAGCTACGTCGCGACACTGAGGAAAGGAGCTACGCAGCTGACACAGCATACTTATTTAGCTCCCGGTGCTACAACGATGGTCGATGCCAAGACCAAAACCACAGATCAGTATTGGGGCATAATCGAGGAAGAGCCTACGCTTGTTTCATCGAACTCGAAACTCAAGCACCGATATGGAAGCGGGTGGTCGTTCCACGATACGGAAACAGGTTACAACTCCCAATGGATTCATGAGCTTGAAGACACATCTCTGAGCATGGGTACGAAGCACATATTTGAGCCACTTGGTACAGCAGTAGCAGTGAGGAATGTACTTGCTTTGTTTGACTTCGTACCTGACGAGCCTGACGAGCTGGCGTTCACGAAAGGTGATACTATCAGCGTGATTGAATCCGTTTTCCAAGATTGGTGGAGGGGAAGTCTCGATGGCCGGACAGGGATCTTTCCATTGAATTACGTTCAGAAGCTGGACCCTCGCGTGGATGACTCGGGCTCAGTAACTACCTCTGAGTCTGCTGATGTGGACAAAGTCGTGAGGAGATATGGTCCTGCTAACACATCAACGTTGATGGAAGGACGTCTACCAAATGTTTACGATTGGCTGAAGCACGATGGGCTGAGTCCTGGACTGATGGGCAATTTCCAGTGGCAACGGCTGTCTACGACCTACGTTGGCGTCGAGGCCAAACTCGACACAGGTGGCGAAATTGAGGCCCGTCCGGGGATGCCTAAATATGGGATGCCGAGAGCGGCAGCCACATCTTTGAAACAAAGGCCCGTGAGTGCGCAACTGGGTCGGAAGCTTGTCAATGATTCGGTGCTTGGAAAGCGATCCAAACAGGCCATTATAGAGCAGCCAGTCTCTCCACTGTCTGCGAGTGGAGCTGAGGATCAAAATCAGCAGTTGGTCAATGCTATCGCTGCATCCTCGCTCGTCAGCGAGCATCACAAGCCAACACCACAAGGACTGCCTGCTACCCTTACGGCAACCTCTACTGCCATAATTCAACCTATTCCACAGCGACAGAAACTGCCAGCCGATATTGTGCTGAACAAACTGAATCCAGAGGAAAATGATGGAGATAGCATTCAAGCAGATGATTTCTGGGCAGAGTGCTGGCAACACCCTGTCCTGACCCGAGTCACGACTTTGGAGCAGACCAAACAAGAGACAAATGTGGTAACTTGGTCCGACGAGGTTCAGCCACAATCTGCGGTCGTCATGAAACAAGTCACCACAAACACCACAGTTTCACCTCCGACAGAGATACCAGAGACTATTCACATCCCCAGAATCGTTCTCAAGGCATTGCTGGAGCAGCAGGCACGTCCCATCGCGGGAGCATCGAACGAGACTGAGCTACTTGCCAACACGGCCGTCGAGTATATACGAGAGTTGCTGCTTTCCCAGAACGGGGCTCAGAATTCTCAACAAGCTAAGACGAGCGGTGTGGTTGAGTCTGTGGAGATCAAGACTGCGAAATATGAGGCCACTTCGGTCACGCAGATGGTATCTGCGACTGCGGCAAGCATGAGCAAGGGAGAGAGAATAGTCGAAGTGAACACAACGGAATTGCCCGACGACATTGCTGCAGGATGAGCTTTGCATGGTATCTGAGATACACATAGGGTGCTGGAACAGAATGATGAAGCCAGCGTGCTACATCTTGGGCTTAAAAGGTGCAGATCTCCAACATTCCACAGGTCTCGAAGAACGAGAAGATATTTCACAAATCGGAGGACATGTCTGCGATACCTTAGAGGCTTCGGAGCGAAGGATTTGGAAGTATTTCAGCTGGCCAAAATCCACGCAATTTGTGGCGTCAATGTGGAAACTCTGTTTGGAATGGCCTCGCGCACTCAGCCACCGCCGCGTTATACAAGAACGAGATCATCCTTTGACAAGCCTTTCGTCTGTTGCTTGTGCAAAACTTCCTCGCCAGTATCAGTAAAATCAAAAACATCAACATGAAATACTCCACACCATGGCACCTATGCCTTTCAGCCCTACTTTCAACATCCACCACCGCCCAATGGGCCTCAACAACAACCTACACCTTCTCAGGCAACACACTTCCCACAGGTCTCATCGCCTCATCGGACCTCATCGGAGACACTGCAGACTCTTCCTCAACAGCAACCTACAATCACCAATTCAACACATCCAACGTTCAAATCTCTGATAACTTCCTCCACCTCATCGTCCCAGGCAACCAAACCAGCTCTCCAATCCAGTGCGCCGAAGTCTCAACAGAGTTCTCCAACATCTTATACGCCAGCGTCCGTACTTTCGCAATGCTAACGAATGAATTCGGAATCTGTAATGGCATGTTTTTCTATCACTCTGATAGCCAAGAAATCGATATCGAATGGATTAGCGATCCGGATTCAGCATCGAATAATGGAACGAGAGTGATGCAGTATACGAACCAAGGGCCTCATGGCACGGATGACGCGGCGGAAGTGAATGGTGTTGCGCCTGAGGATGCTACGACGGAAGTTCATGAGTATCGAGTTGACTGGGTTGAAGGGAAGAGTAGATTTTTTGTTGATGGGGAATTTCAGCAGGAGATTGAGATGAACGTGCC